>JAAGEH010000125.1:4142925-4181436 GCA_011751065.1 Lasiurus cinereus | reverse complement strand
CACACATTCTCAATGTCATGACCTGGGAACAGCCAGGGGATACAATGGCTTAAGGGCTCAGACAGAAGCAGACTCACCGTCGCTGTTAATAATGGAAAGCAGCAGTTTCAGGTAGTTTTGTGTTTGTTGCACCAGGTCCCAGCTCTGGAGGAGAGATAAAAGGGATCTAAGAATAGATACTTAACTCAAACTGAGAATTTGAAGTTTAAAAAATAAAATAAAATGCTGAGTTATTCTGGGGCAACAAGTACTCTTGGTACCAAATCCCAGATAATCAGAGACTTCATTCCCCATTCTGAGAGCTCCTTCTACCTTTCCCTGCACCCTCACCCCATAGGTCCCCCTTACTCATGACAGTGAGAAAAGGGAGGCCATGCAGAAGCCTGGGCAGCCCACAGCCCCACGCCCACAGCAGCAGTCATCCGCTGGTCTCCTCTAAGCCCCAGGCCAGTGATCAGCAAACTCATTAGCCAACAGAGCCCACGAGCCACAGTTTGCCCACCATTGCCCTAGGCGCCCCACATGGCTCTCCAGGGGACTAACAGAAGAGAACAAAGAGCTTTGAGCTGCTGGCCACTGTTGCTAATCATTCCTTCATTTGCTAAAACATCACAGAAACCAAGGAAAATATCAAACTTCTCATCAATCATGTTTCATTTGCTTTATACTGCTATTCACTGCATACCGTCTTTTCATATATATTTAGTTGTTGTTGTTGATTTTTTACAGAAGGAGATTTTTTATAGAGAGCTAGAAACATCAACGAGAGAGAAACATGTGATCAGCTGCCTCCTGCACGCCCCCCACTGGGGAAGCGCCCACAACCAAGGCACATGCCCCCGACCAGAACCGAACCCGGGACCCCTCAGTCCGCAGGCCGACGCTCCATCCACTGAGCCAAACCAGTTTCGGCTGCATACCGTCTTTTGATGAATAATAAATGCAGTCTATTAGGCAGACAGAATCTTTTAAAACAGGAAGCCCATGAGGTGGGAGATGAAAAACAGGCAAAAGCTGTAAAGAGACTGGGACTTCTGTTCTAGACCAGACGCTCTTAGAAATAGTCCACTCGGATCTGGAATTAATGGAGGGGCTTGACCCAGTTTTGCAACCCCTTCCCCGACATGGGGAAGCTTCTCAACGCAACTGTTTATCCGTGTTCCAGGGCGGTAGAGAGGGCAGATATGCCAGTGAGAGGGTGCTTCCCGGGGGGAGGGTGAACAAGATACCTGTAATTGGAATGGTTTTCCCAGAAATTTAAATCAGGCTCATTTATGTGACCCTCCTAGGGCCCCTGGAGAGTTCTGACCCACTTTCAGCAACTCCAGAGACAGTGCTGCACTAATAAAGCCATTACCCATAGGAGCACAGGGTCTCCACTCATCTGGCTCAAGCGTGTCAGACACGCCGACAGATTTCCTGAGAGCTGTAATTCTTGAAGTGGGAGGAAAAGCAGGAGCAGAAGGCAGGAGTTATGTAGCACAAAGCCCAGGGAAGTCAGTTGGGTTGGGGAAAGACTGCATGCAGCAGCAAGGAGTGGGCAGGACGGAACAAGGATAAGAACCAGGTGGTTATTCAAAGGGGACACTGACAAGGGAGAGGCAGCAAATTCGCAATGAGCTCAGTGCTAGGAGAGGAGCCATAGGCTGGGGAGCAATGGGTTGGTAGAGGCTCAAGGTCACAAAGCTAAGCTGAGCTGGGGCATGAACCCAGCCCTGCTGGACTTCCAAGTTCACATTCTTAGTCACACGTTACACTGCAGGGATTTTTTCCTGCAATAAGAAATAAAAGTTTGAGGAGATTGCAGAATGTGAGGAAGACCTGGGAAGTGCACTAAAATCTAGGCTAATCTGACTCTCTTATCTGACATGATTCATGAAGTCTCTGAGTGTGGAGGTGTGCACCAGGCGACATATGTTTTTATGCCTGGAGTACTCTTCCCCCTGACTGAAAAGCTCATCTTCTCTGCAGTCTTCTTCTGTGGCCACTGGTCAATACCTCTGTTATGCAGGTGATGGTTATTTTGTTGCCTCTTCTCCTACATTGAGCCCAGCAAAGACAGAGACCATTTTGGCATCTCTGCATCTCCAAGGCTTAGTGCTTTGGGGACTAGGATACACCTGTAGAATGTTCCTTCACTTCCTATTCACGGTCAGGGACTAGCTTGAGAAGCAGACACTGGAAGAGGTCATAGGGCACAGAAAGAAAAAGCAGGCCTCTATGGAATTCAATCTGGTTGCGTGGAGAGCGACTAGACCACACGTGTCTTGCCACAAGCACTCTCCCACTTGGGGACATCAACGGGTGAACCAAGGGCCCTGGGACACCGTGGTGAACAATAACCTCAGCCCTCACGGAGGTGCAGGAGAGGGAAGGCAAAGTGAACTGCTGCAGGTGGAGTGATGAAAAGAAGACCTCTAGGATGCTGCGGGACCATGGAGTTGGTGGGCAGAGCTTAGCCTGATCCAGGGGACCATTAGGGAGCACTTTTTGGAGGTGGTGACAAGAATATAAGAGAGGGAAAGTGAACGAGTGTTTCTGGCAGAGAGAATAACATGTGCAAACCTGGAAAGCACTCTTCTTTCAGGGGCTAAAAGGAGACCAGTGTGGCTGGAGGAGAGGATGGCCATCCACAAGAACAAGGCTGGGACATGGGAGCTGGTGGGCCACATAAGGGTCCTGGACTAAAGTCAGTGGTGGCGGCCTGATTGGTGTGATTCAGTGATTATACACATGCCCTGGTGTGGGTTGGATCCCCAGTGTGGGGTGTGCAGGAAGCAGCCAATCAATGATTCTCATCACTGATGTTTCTCTCTCTCCCTCTCCCTTCCTCTCTGAAATAAATAAATACATACATACATACATACATACATAAAGTCCGTCCATTGGTCATTGATGTGTTTTAGGGAAGGGATGACTAGGAAGACTTTGCTCCATGATTTGAGTATTGCTATCTGTGAGGCCCTTTTCAAGTGCTTTATATTCACCATTTCCAGAACCCCTCAATGCACCCCACATTCAGACATGAGATTCACTTGAGATGACAGTGGCCTGGACTAGGCTACGAGAGGGAGGCAAGAAGAACTAGAGAGCTTCACCAAGGACAGAGATTTAAGAATTGAAGGGATATGGCAAGTTCGAGCACCTAGGTAAATGGTGGGGGTCTGGCGGCACTGTAGGCTGCCCAGAGGATACTTGCAAAAGGTGATGCAGATGCAGATCACCAAGAGAGGCCTGGCCTGGGTAAACTGGCAGTGTCTAATGAGTGAATGACGAAGGAGATGAGAAGTAATGGGGAGTCCTGGGCCCCCATGTGAAGGGGCTGAAAGGCCAGAAACCACACCTGGCTCAGAAAGAGGATGGTACAAGGCCCACTGAGACCAACCAGTTGAGCAGCTGGGGAGGCTGGAATCCTGAGAGGAAGCCCTGCCCTTCTACTTTTGTGCCTGGAACGTTATTAGTGTTCACTCCCTTGAGTTAGCCTGCTAATAAGTAGCCTAGTTCTTAATTATTATCACAAAAATCAGTCTGGCATTTCAGTTAAGAGGACACTTTCTCACAGTGATCATATTTGAACCTTGCCACAATGCTGAAATAGGAGTTAACTGCACTTTCAGAGAGAACTGAGGGCACTTGCTCAAGGCCACAGAGCCTTGCAAGAAAGGCTGAGCAAGCTGGGTCTTAGATCCAGGCTTCTGTCCACTCAGCAGAACTCCTCACCCAGGCCTCCTTTCTAGAGTAACAAACGTCCTCGGCAGTGTCAACATATCGCACCCCTATAGTTGCACCTTACTTGATGAGTAAGTAGTTTATCAAATCTAGTTTGTACCCACACAAGGAAAACGAAGGTGCCAGAAGGGAGAACAAGTGTGGCTTGGGGTAGAGCCTACTTGAGACCTCTGCATATAATAAATTAAGAAGGAAGCCTGCAGGTTCCTTTGGCCACTCACTCTGTCCAGGTACAGTCTGGGACTTGAGACCAGGCAATAGGGCACCCCAACCTGTCCCTTCCCCAGGCTGCTGGGGCACAACAACCACTGGCCTGCTGTCGTTCCTAACACGCCCTTGTAGAAACACCTGCATAGAGAGGACCTGACACCACTCTCATTCAACAAATAGTCATGCAGCATCTGCTCTGTGATTGGGGGCTGGATGTGTAAGATAAAAACAGCACAACCTCTAGCTTTACATACCACCTGCTACCAGGAAAACAGTCCAAGATCATATGGGAGCACATAGCTGCCTAAGAGGTGGGCTGGGTCTCTATGAGAGACCTCAGGGCTGGATGGGATGGAGGAAGGGAGGAGGGAGACAGGAGGTTTCACTGGCTTGGTCTTTCCAGCTCTAGGTTCTATGCGTTTCTGTGCTGGGGATGCACAGGCAGTGGCTGCTCGTCCTCCTGGAGCTCAGTCTACTGGAGACGGGGAAGCAGATCTCTAAACCAGTGACCATAGTTCAGTGGAAAATTCCATTATAACTATGCCTAGGAGTCAATGGGAATGTGGATACAGGTATGTGACCTTCCAGGTGTGGGGGGAGAGGACATCAGGGAAGTCCTTCTGGAATGGACACTGAGCCAAATCCAGCCAGGCAGAGGGAACAGATAGGGAAAACAAGGCTACGTTTCTTGGCTGAAGCAAGTGACAAGGAACTGCTGACCCTTTGGATTTGTACAGCGACAAACACAGTAGATAGATGGATCCAGCCAGTAAGACTAAGGCCTCTTCCATGGTAGCCAGCGACAGAGAGGAGCACAATGGAAATAATTTTGAAGTTTTTTATAATCAAATGAGGTCAGGCAGCTCTGCACTTCCTCTGGCAGAACACACATTTAAAAGGAAAAAGAAAAAAAATTACGAAAGCCCAGAGCTGGAAAGCAGACACCACGAAGTCCTCTGGAAACAGAACCCCCTGGTGGACACAAATGTTTAAGTCACGTTCAGAAAGCTTAGATTTTCTAGGCCAAGAGAAAATCAGGAGAGAGTCAACAGATGAGCAGTTCCTCCTTTCCTAGGCAGTGCAAGGTTAGAGGGCACCAGCCAGCCTTCCGTATCTGCCTGAGAGACTGGCACCAAACGTCCCCTTGGCTCCTTTCCTTATTCTGCCCTGCTCGAGTTGGGCCTCTCACCTGATACTGGCTCCAGTCAATGTTCAGAGAGCAAGTCAGGAACTCGGGGATGCTCAATGGGGCATCGACGTAGTCCTGGGGACAGAAAAGACACTTGTGAGATTCGGGCTGGTGACAGGGCAAGTTGTGGTCCTGAAGCTATGACTACCACAGGCAGCCAGGATGTCCCTCCATAGTGCTTGCCCTCTTTGAGCCAGATGTCTGTGCTACCCTGGGAGTGAGAGCTTAAGGTGAAAGGGTCCGGATGTTGCTGCTAAGTGGAGCTTTCCGTTTAGCAGCTCGAGGGTTTACCGCTGAGACAGATGTGATGGACCTCTGCTCAGCCCCAGCAGGCTCCTGTGGCCTGCTCCCACTGACTGGGGAAAGAACAGGTGCTGGTCCCACTCTTGACACAGATGGTGGAGCAAAGAGGAAGGACTTTTCCTCTTTTGCCCCTGAAAACACCTTCACAGAAAGGGAGAAATTAAAGGGGAAAGGCAAGTATATATGATGTGAATGTAAATATATATATATATATGTATATATATATATATACAAAAAGAAGGAGAGAAAAAAATGAGACTCATTTAGGGAAAAGAAGAGGTCCTTGTTTTCTCCATAATCTCCCTTTACAAAGAAATATAAGACCCAAGTTGACAAATATTATTGTTCATACCTGCTTCCAGTTAAAAATGAGCCCTTCAGCCATGTAATCCCGATCCTTATATTCCTTGAAAAATTCACAGCCTGGAAAAGAAGGGCAGAGTTACACCACTCTTTCTAGCCCAGTCTCATGAGATGCCCCGGAGTGCTGTAGGACTGAAGGGGCCACCAGCTTCTCCACATGGTAGGCCCCAAGTGAAGCCACAGTTGACCTGGGGATGTGGAGGGGGTGGGGGGAGGTGAGGACTGGAATGGGCAGGTGAGAGATAGGGAACAAGCCTCTGAGCTAGTATGGTTTCCAGTTACATGCCTTCCCAAGGACATATGACCTGCTTGATGCAGCTTGCTCTCACACCATAACACAGGGAACCCTCTGTATCTCTCTCCATCTGTATTCACTGATGGAGTTATTGTTACAACTTTCTTGTTTCTGGTCCTCTGTCCTACATGCCCCTGAAGTGTCAACAGCCAGCAAACAAAACCATGGCTTACAATTGAAGTCCTGTCAGCACCATCTTGGCAATTTATATAGTTACAGATCACTCCCCCTTCGCTCTGACACCAAACTCACAGGCTCTTAGTGAGGGCTGAACACTGCAATGTACTGGGAAGGATACAGACAGTGCCTGAAATGTGACAGGTGCCTAAGAGACAAGTCCGGCTCTAACAAACCTGGCCAAGATGTGCTTTCCATATCATTTGCTAGAAAAATGATAAACTTCACACTAGGGTAAATCCTCAGGAATATAGAGAGGAAAAGTGGAGAGAAAGGGCTTAGGCAACATTCCCAGCTTCAAATCTCAGCATTTACCTTAGCTCTGGGAGGGTGAACAAATTGTTTAAATTCTCTAAGCCTTGATTTTCTCATTTGTAACATAGTTAAGGATAAAATGAAGTAACACATTTAAAACACCTCGCACAGCTCTGGTACAAGTGGCATTCAAATGGCAGTACATTAGCATCATTGCTGCTCCTGCAATGAGTCCACAGTACCAGCCTACAGCTTACAGTCAGCTGCCTGACTCAGGAAGGATGCGGCTTGCTCTCCCACCATAACACAGGGACATCTTGGGCTGCTATGGCTTCGAGCCATGGATGGGAGAAGGCATCTTGAGAGTAGCTTCCTGAAGTCACTCTCCGTTCCTCAAGCAGGATAACACAAACTTTGGAGGGCACATGGCTTTGGTCACGGGTCTGTTTGGTGAGGTCCCCAAAGGCAAAATAGTTGTTCAAATTCTATGGAAGTGGCTACAAGCCAAAAATATTAACATGGAACTCTCCAGCTACTCTTGGGCCAAGTTCCTGTCTGAGGTCACCCAGGGAAGAAAAAGCTACTTTGGAGATGGAAGTCACATGTTTATAGACTTTACTTTCATCCCACATACTTTGCACTCTAATCCCCCAAACCTCACTTCTGACTCCAAAGTTAGGAAATAATTCCCAGCTATAATACTTCAGCCTATTCCTGATAACCTCACTGGGAGAAAGAAGAAACATAAATATCAGACAGAGGCCCTGAGTTTATGAACCCAGGTTTAGAAGACATAATTATCTCTCAGAGCTCCTGTGAAGTATTTTTCCCCCCAAACTCGAGCTGATGAGATCAACACTGCAGGCTCTAGAAGGAGCTCTGACTGGCCTATGATGCAGAAGCAATTTTTTGTGAGGAAAAAATAGAATTAAAATAGACTCAATACCCAGGACAATTTCTAACATCCATTACCTGAAGAGGCTTCTGAACATACTGAGAGGCAAAAGGAATGGGACCAAAAATGGAGTGAGAACAGCCACACTCAAGGAGGAGACAAATTAAACTCATACTAGGAGTTTTTGTCCCATCTATTTCAGTCCCTGAAGGAAGTGCTCCCAGAACACTTGCCATTTTCAAGGGCCAGTCTAAGCTCAAGTTGGTTGGACAGAACTAGAACTGATACCATCATAGATCCTATCTAGGCTTTAAAGTCATTAGAGGGCTCAGCTGAGACTCCTCAACCTCAGCAAAGTATATTTTATGACTTGGTTTGGGTAATGGTAATTTTCTTTTCCTTTTTATGAAGTGATACAGGCATGTGAAGAAATTCAAGAATGGAAGTATAGCAATTAAATATGCTTCTCTAGCCTACATGGGTCAGTGGTTGAGTGTCAACCTGTGAACCAGGAGGTCATGGTTTGATTCCTAGTCAGGGCACATGCCTGGTTGTGGGCTCGATCCCCAGTGTGGGGCGTGCAGGAGGCAGCTGATCAATTATTCTCTTTCATCATTGATGTTTCTATTTCTCTCTCTCTCTCCCTTCCTCTCTGAAATCAATAAAAATAAATATATTTTTAAAAATGCTTCTCCTGTCCTCTTTTCTGCATGTGCAATGGAAACTCTCCCATACTTGGCTTTATTATTTAATAAATTGTTATTGTTGAAAATATTACATATGCCCTTTTTGGCTTTATTTTTATTAATCCCTCCCCTCAACACATAAACTATGAGATATAATATATAAACATTTTTAGATGTAGTATGTAAACATTTTCTCCTTACATAGCTGAAATTGTACTACAATACTAGTGTGTATGTACTATACATATACACCCTTTACAGCTTCTCTCTGGCATATCTGCATTGCCAAAATAACTACCCTTATGCTTTGGGACCATAATTAAATAAAATAATGGTTACTTGAACACAAGCACTGTGCTACCATGACAGTTGATCTGATAGAGACAGTGGCATAAATACTGTGAATATGCTGGATAAAGAGATAAATCACATCCGGGGCAGGACAGAGAGGGACAGTGTGAGATTTCATCACACTTCTCAGAATGGCATGCAATTTAAAACTTATGAACTGTGTTTTTTTAAATAAATCTTTATTATTCAGATGATTACAATTGTTCCTGTTTTCCCCCCATAGCTCCCCTCCATCCAGTTCCCACTCCAACCTCTGCTCTTACCCCGACCCCCGTCCTCATCCATAGATGTACCATTTTTGTCCAGTCTCTTCCCTGACCCCCCCCCCCCCTTTCCTCCTCAGTCTACTCCCTTTCTATGTCCCTGATTCTATTATATTCACCAGTTTATTCAGTTCATCAGATTTTTTTATTCACTTGATTTTTAGATTCACCTGTTGATATGTATTTGTTGTTCATAATTTTTACCTTTACCTTTTTCTTCTTCCTCTTCTTAAAGGATACCTTTCAGCATTTCATATAATACTGGTTTGGCGCTGATGAACTCCTTTAGCTTTTTATCTGTGAAACTCTTTATCTGCTCTTCTATTATGAATGATAGCTTTGCTAAGTAATCTTGGTTGTAGGTTCTTGCTATTCATCACTTTGATTATTTTTTGCCACTCCCGTCTGGTCTGAATAGTTTCTGTTGAGAAATCAGCTGACAGTTATATGGGTGCTCCCTTGTAGGTAACTGTTTTTCTCTTGCTGCTTTTAATATTCTGTCTTTTGCTCTTGGCATTTTAATTATGATGTATCTTGGTGTGGTCCTTTTTGGATTCCTTTTGTTTGGGGTTCTGTGCACTTCCTGGACTTGTAAGTCTATTTCTTTCACCAGGTGGAGAAGTTTTCTGTCATTATTTCTTCAAATAGGTTTTCAGTATCTTGCTCTCTTCTTTTGGCACCCCCATAATTCGGATGTTGGTCCGCTTGAAGTTATCCCAGAGGCTCCTTACATTATCTTCATATTTTTGGATTCTTTTTTGCTTTTCTGGTTGGGTGTTTTCTGCTGCTTTGCATTTTAAATCTTTGACTTGATTCTTGTGATCCTCTAGTCTGCTGTTGGATCTCTGTATATTATTCTTTATTTCAATCAGTGTGTGCTTAATTTCTAGTTAGTCCTTTTTTATATCCTTGAGGGTCTCAGTAAATTTATTGGCTTTTTCTAGAAAATTCTTGATAAACCTTGTAACTGTGGTTTTGAACTCTATATCCAGTCACTGCTTTCCTCTATTTCTTACATATGTGACCTGTTTCTTTATCTCTGCATTTGGGCTGCTTCCCTGAGTTGGTAAGAGTGGCTTTGTGTGCTAGGTCTCCTATAGGCCCAGTAGCTCAGCCTAAACCAGTTACCTGAGGTGGACACTCTTGGTGCACCTTTGTGGGCTGTATGTACAGTCTTGTTGTAGTTAAACCTTGATTGCTGGTATTACTGGGGGAATTGACCACCAGGCTAATTGGCTGTGAGAATCAGCTGTGTCTATGATGGGAGAACTTCTGTGCTGGAGACACCCTTATGAGACAAGACTTGCTTCAGTGGGGCTTTGGTGCTCGCTGAGTCTGCCCTCTGAGTGTGTCCCTTATGGATATGAGGAATTGTAATCCAGATGGTCCCATTCTGATCCCTGGGTACACTGGCTCTTGGATCTCCAAGAAAGTGCCAATTTAGCCTCTGCCTGAGGCCACCCAGCAGGAGCTACAGAGAGATCTGCAGATTCCTCTTCTTTGTTTGGGTTTTGGAGGTGCCCAGATAAGGCCCAGCTGTGAAGCAATGCAAACTGCTGCGGAGCCTTGGGCCTTCTTTTGGATGTTCTGGGTCTCACTGACTCAGCTGTAGGTAAGTTTAAAATTCAAAGGACCAGGCCGTTCATTTACAAATGCCTCTATGCTCAGTTTGAATAGGGCAGAGTCTCATGGTGAAGCAAACAGCAATGGCCTCATGGGGCAGGATCACAGGGCGGGGCAAACAGTGATGGCTTCCCATCAGCCCTGCCCTAAGAGATTTCTGGTTCTCAGTGTCCCACGATAATCACTGCCAGCACTTCTGAGAGAAAGCCGCCCTTCGAGTTTTGCCTGCTGCCAGACAGTCCAGTTTCTCCCCATATGAGTCTGGGTCCCTGGAGTCTTGCCCAGAACTGGAGTTCAGAGCAGTTGGGAGCTTTTGTCTCCCTCACGATTGAGAAAGCCCACCGTGTACTCAGTTGCCAGCCCTCTCCACGTGTGTGCCTCGTACCTCTGCCTTCAACAGCTCCTGTAATCTCAGTGTACTTTTCTCTTTCCTTCTAGTTGTAGAATTTCTACTCAGCCAGCCTTCCTGTGGTTCTGGATGGTGTCTGTTTTGTCTTTTAGTTGTAGTTTTAAAGTTGTTGTGCAAGGCAGCAGTTTAGGTGTTTACCTATGCTGCCATCTTGGTTTCTCAAAAACTTACGAACTGTTTATTTCTGGAATTTTCCACTTAATATTTTCAGACCGTGGCTAACCATGGATAACCAGAACTACAGAAAATGAAACCACAAATAAGGGGAGGGACTACTTTATATAATCTTGTATCCTGCTTAGCATCTTAAGCATTTCCATGTAAAAAAGTTAAAGCATTTTTCTATGACTATGTAATATTCCATTCTATCAAAGGCTGTACCATCACTTACACATTCATTATTCTGATTAATGAAAACATTCATTAAGGATATGAGGAGTTGTAATCTGGATGGTCCCATTCTGATCCCTGGGTACACACACTGGTATCAAGACACTGTGATGAACATCTTTACCTCCAGGTTGGCAGGATTATGGCCTAATGAATGAAAGAGTCAAAGGGTGCTAACATTTTGGGAGCCCTGTAACAAGTTGTTAAACTGCCACAGAAAGGATTCTGTGCTATTATTCTGTAGTAGTGGTTTTCAAACTTCTGGCAAAACTTTTTGTAATTACACCCTGAGAACATAAGCAAAGAAAGCAATGTCTAGTTCCTCAGGCAACGCGGACTTTTCCTGTTCTGCAGAGAACTTCAGTCTGTGAAGTCCCCCAAAAACATCTCCTGGGAGTCACCAGCCTGGTCTGAAACCAAGCTCTATCTGACAGCTCGAATGGACACCTGGTTGCACACTCCCGCCCGGATGTAGCTCTGCTGCTGGCAAGCTCCTGGTATGACTGCTGTGGTCAGCATCTGCCTACAGTGCTCTTAGGGAAGAGGAGCTGCTCCGAGTCTTTCCTCCCAGGTACCTGTCATTGGCCTGGTATTTACCAAGCACCTGTCAGTGATGGGTCTGGCACTTGAACGTGAAATGAGCACCATTATCTTCATTTTATGGAGAATGAAACAGATGCTATGAAGGCTTAAGGGACTTGTTCAAGGATACACAGTGCTACGGCTGGGACTCAAGCCCAGCTTTTCATGGCATCAAATGCTATACCGACAGAGAAGAATGAGGAGACTGCGGTGGAAGCCGTTGTAAGAATACCACGTCATCCGGGGTCAGCAACTTATACAGATGAAGACTCACTCTTCCTGCCAGGCACTAGATGAACTTGTAGTTCTAATGAGAAGGCCTCTTGGCTATACAGCAACCTGCTGTCACTGGCCTGCCGTTGCTATTGGTTATGTGGCTCCAAGATGAGGAGATACGGTCCAGCACAGGACGAAAGGCAGAGGCTGATGCTGAGAAGCAGGAAAGAATATACTTCCTGCAGTTTGCTGACGGTCTTACACTGCTGTTGGGGCTCCTTGGACTTCCTGGCTGAACAAACAGGTATAGCCAGCTAGCTTAAGTGTTACCAACTGAACCAATACAGCTTTAGTATCCAGTACATAGAATACTGCCCTGGTCACAGGTCGCATACATGTCTGTGCAGAAGACAAATGCAGCTAGCTAGTTAGCTCTATGCACAGCAAAGTGCTCTGCAACATGATGAAGCCACCACTACGTGCAACCAAGGGTGGAGCAATGATACTCTTCTACCAGAAGAGCCTTGCAAAAAGGGTCACATCTGCTGGGGCCAGACTAGCATAATTTGTTGGTGATCCTGAGTACTCACAATGTCATTTTCTACCTTGCCTGCACAGAGCACACTGATAAACATGATCTCATCTAATTAATCTTCACAACAAAACCCTGAGTTAAGCCGCACTGAGCTCCAAATGACACCTGAGAAAGCCTCAGGCTCAGAGAGGTGAAGTAACTCGCTCAATCCCTGGGCCCCTGTGAGTGGAAAGCCTCTTCCCGAGTGTGACCGCCTCTGCGTGGGAAACACAGTGTGCTATGCTGACGGACAAGATCCTCCCAGAAAGCTGTGGGACGCTAAGTGAAAAGGCCTTCAACGGCCTCCAAGAGCCCCCAGTCCTTGGAAGCCTGTCACTTGACTAGACCCTGAAAAGACTCCCTACCTGGATACGGGATGGAGAGGAGAGTGAAGTCGGCATAGCGCTGGGCTTTGTCCACCTTCTCGGAGGAGGTTACACTACAAGACAGGACATAATGTGTTATGACATCACAACACAGACACACCATTCCCCAATGAGTACTGTAAGAACTTAACCAAACCTCTTGCTAAACAAACTACTCTTTAGAGTTACCAATGATTTCCTTCAGCAGTGTTTACTTTGAACAATTAAGAAATATAGCTGCCCCTACCCTAACATATCAAGCAAGAAAGGTTACTCTCCCTCTAATATTGCAGCAACACAACCAGAACCTAAATCTGCAGAACAACCTTCCACCTAAGTCCCACAAGTGAAGGCAGCACAACCACTTTCACCTGGAAGGTTGTGTAAGACGAGAGCCAAATAACTTTGGGGGCTCTCAGCTCAATACTCACTGAGGACACTCCTAAACTGGGGGAACAAGCAGCATCTGAAGGGTATAAAGACTTAAGACTGTCCTGACAGATGAAGGAGAAGGGATAAGAGATATCTGCAGAGCTTATGCCTTATTTTCTAGGACAACCTCAGCATAATTAAAAGTCAGTATTATAAAAAAAATGTTTAGAAAATCTACAATTTAATCATCCTCACAAGGGCTCCAATCTTCCAAGTTTGCCTTATCACATGAAGATTTGGTTCATATTCGAAGTAAAATTGAATACACACTGATTTCTATTGTTGTCCCACTACAAAAGAGACTCTAATCTACCCGAGATGGTGTAGAACTTGGAGCCAAAGGAAAACTTTCAAGGGTGTCTCAGAGGAGGCAGCAGAGCACAGGTTGGAGACTCTTGGCTCCTTCATTACTATCTGGACGAACTTGAACAAGTTATTTAACCTCTCTGTGCTTCAGTTTCCTGCCTGCAAGATGGGCAACACTAGAACCTGTTGCAGGGATGTGTGAAGGTACAATAAAAGGATGACAGAAAGCTCTTAACACAAGGCCTGGGATGTGGTGAGCCCTCAGTAACCACGACATACTACCACCAACCCGAAAGCTTGTGCACACATCGCTTCTGCCCATTTCACAGTGGGTGCCCTATACTTACTTCATGCCAAACTTCACCTTCTTGTTCTCTACCATCAGGTCACAGATGTATTTGACTGACAGGTACCGAAGCAGCTTGATGTCATAGCCTCTGACCTTATCAAAAAGATGTGTGTCGGAACTTCTGAAACAGAGCCAGAGGGAGAAGTTGCACTGCACACTCATTCAAAAAAAAAAAAAGAACTGGGGGTTGGTGAGCTTGTTTAAAGAAATACAGATGTTAGTGGCAAGAAAATGTTTCTCTTCTCCAGAAAACGGAGGGAAGGAAGACAGGAAAACTGGTTATAGAAAAGGTTTGGAGAAGGTGACTTTCTAAAAGATTACCTCCTCTGAGATGCATTTCAAAGAAGCAAGTTGCAGTCCTAAACCAGGGAAAGGCTTTTTGGCCCAGCTTGACATTAAGCCAGAAGACCCAAGATAATCTCCAAGTTCTAAAAAGCAGCAACCCGATGGCTGATAGAGTATTTAAGCTCCCATTGTAGAGTTTTTATCCCTCCACCTTTAAACCATTTTTAGCCATGGCTTGCTCATATTGGAACAGAATGAAGTTCTTTTTTTAAAAAAATATATTTTATTGATTTTTTACAGAGAGGAAGGGAGAGGGATAGAGAGTTAGAAACATCGATAAGAGAGAGACATCGATCAGCCGCCTCTGCACTCCCCCCACTGGGGATGTGCCCGAAATCAGGATACATGCCCCTGACCGGAATCGAACCCGGGACCTTTCAGTCCGCAGGCCGACGCTCTATCCACTGAGCCAAACCGGTCTTGGCCAGAATGAAATTCTTGATGGCAGATGGACTTTTTAAAGCTATCTTATCAACTGAATGTGAGATACCAGCAAGTGAATTCCTTCTAGTTAGCAGGCCTATGAAGCCAGGAGAAAGATAAAATCTTCCTAATCCCACTTTTGATCAGTACACAGATTAAGGCAAAAGTAGAATGAGCAAACAGTCCCCATTAATTTTCTTTTATGTTCACTGCTAAGCTGTCCCTAGCAGTCTCCTCACCAAAAAGTATAAGCTGTGGAAGAAGGCCTGGCTGATCTCAAGGGAAGAGCCAAACATTCCTGAGCACAAGCCAGGCTGCTGCTCTCGGACTCACAGGCAGTACCCCAGGCACAGCGTGAGCCCTTCCAGGGACTGATGTGGGGCAGCTGATCTTACTAGGGTGCTCATGTGCATTCCAGAGACACTTGATACCAGTTAAAGACTTCCCATGTGGTGCAGACCATGCAAAGGAGCTTTTCCAAAATATCCTAGAGTGGTGTTTTCTAAGAACATTTGGAAAGAAGTACGAAGAGTGTGAACCAGCTCATTTCCTGCCTTTTTGGGGGCTTAAGATACTTGTTTGTTTTTAATCCACATCAAAGGATATTTTTCTCTTTGATTTTTAAAAAGTGGAAGAGAGAGGGAAAGACAGAAATATCAATGTCAAAGAAACACATCAACTGGTTGCCCTCTGCACACTCCCCAACCAGGGCCTGGCTCAGGGAGGAGCCTAGAACCAAGTTATGTGCCCTTGTCCGGAATTGAATTTGGAGACCTACAGTCCACAGGCCAAGAACTCTATCCAATGACCTAAACCGGAGAGGATCTAATAAAGCAATGGAGCTTCTTCTCTCAATATCTCTCACTTGGGTACTGAAGCGCTTATCCTGTGCCTAGCACCAAGTATGCTATGACACCTGGCAGACAAGCTGGCCTTCACCAACCTGGCCACACCCTGGAAACTGTAGAGCTTAAAGACACACACACATTATTTCTGGGATCCTGATCTGAGCCTGGGTGCTCATGTATTTAATAAAGTCTGTTTTGGTGTGAAGCCACATGATGAACTTCAACAATCCTGTATTATGACTTAGCAGTGGGAGGAAGGGAGCCAATCCACTCACCTGGACCAGGGATGAATCTGAATCAGTATAAAAAGGGCCACCATTGGTCAGACTCCCGACCCCAACATCAGCCCAACCCATAACAATGTGGCACTGACCGAAGAGCACAGTCTTCCTCTGTGATGTCCTCTGCATCCGCCCAGGCATCATCTGCACCTCCTGCCAAAGAGACAGTCGTGAGCACCGAGGTGGTGGATCCAGGGGCTTCACCCAGGGAGTCCTGACCAGCCTCCCCACACCAGCTCCACCCCTTCTGGCAGCCCTTGTGTCTTTCAGCACCAGATGCCCCATATGTTGGCAGTTTTCTATGCCAAACATCTCCTTGGGTGACAAAAGAAGGCACCTAGCCTCTTTCCAGCTTGCTCCCACCTTCTACGGATGCCACGTGCCATTGTGGCTAAGGGTGGCTATTCTCTGACTAGACCCTTATCACAGAGGACAAAGCTTAACAGTCACCTGAGAAAATATAGTTGTAGCCAGTTCGTCCATATAACTCCCCCCATCCAGCCAGCGTGGCCGACCTGCAAATGTGCTGAGAGAAAAACAGAATTTTCAGGGTCAGATAGTTTTCTAGGTTCCCTCCCTCCCTCCCAGCTTTACTGAAATATAATTGACATGATATTATGTAAGTTTAAGACATACAACATGATTTGATGCTCTCACATATTGCAAAATCATTACCACTATACTGTTACTTAATACCTCCATGATGCCACATAATCAGCATTTTTTTTTTTTTGTGGTAAAAACATTTAAATTCATCTCTCAGTAGCTCTGGCTGGATAGCTCAGTTGGTGTATCAACCTGATACACGAAGGTTGTGGGTTCAATCCCGGTCAGTGCACATACAAGAATCAACTAATGAATGCATAAATAAGTGGAACAACAAATTCTCTCTAAAAATAAATAAAAATTAATCTCTCTGCAGTTTTCAAGTATAACTATAATCACCATGCTGTACGTTAGATCCACACAGAACTTCTTAGTCTTATAACTGGAGGTTTGTACCCTTTGGCCAGTCAGTTTTCTGAAGTTTGCAGTCTAAAGAACACTTGGACTCCTCTCATTCTTCCAGCAAAATGGGTGCAGGTGCACTCACTGAAACTTATCAGCATCAAGACCACAGCAGTCAACTAGAAAGATGCCTATATATAATCTACAGCCTCTGTCAAGGAGATATCTCCCCAGACGAGTAGCACCAGAGTGTTACAAACTGTAATACATTTAGAGGTTGTCACACGTGTACTTGGGTAAGATTTGATGGTTATACCATCTGTTCACTGTTTTCATGAGCCCACGAAGTCCATGTGGCAGGCATTATTGCTGCTTCACAAGCACAGGCAGGTGAAGTAATGCACAAGGTCATGCAATAAGATCTATCTAGACCCACCTACCTCCAAAGCCTGTGGGCTTACGGTTACCTGGAACTGTTTAGTGCTGGGTGGGCAATCTTTGAAGCAGGAGGGCCAATAAAGGAAGAAATGCTTGGGGTTTTTTTTGTAAAAATATATAAATAAAATAAATTATTTCTTTTCTCTCCTCAGTATTAAGGAAATGTAGCTAGAGATGTGCTTACATATTCTTTTACTCTTTTCCTCATCACTGAAGAAGTATTGTGAGAGCTAGAATTCTAGAAACCAACAACCGGCATGAACTTCTACGCATCTAATTTTAAGACTTCATCTTTAATTAAATAGTGTTCCAGGAAATCTAGTAAGGTTGGGAATGGGGGGAGATTAACAGTGGCTGGGAAAGCAAGCCAGCCCAGAGTTTAGCTAAAGGCTGGGGGTGACAGTCACAGGGGCTGGGTGATTACACTAGAGAATGAAAGCTGCAAGGTGACAGGGTGAAGCCATTTCTCAATGTAAAGTGGATCCCAGGAAGACCACAAAATCATGCCTCACCTTCTCTACCTGTAAGCTACTGGGAGGAAATGGCTATGTTCCTACAGGAAAAGGGTGTAAGTGGGAACATCTTGCTTTGAGGTAGTGGCAGCTAGGAAAGGGAAGGTAACAAAAGAGCAACCTGGATTTAACCTGGGGCTGGGTGGGGTGCTCTTCAATGCTGGGACAAAAACGAATTTGTGGGAAGGTTGGCTGCAAGTCTAAGGGCTTGAGCTGGGATTCCTGTTGGCGTAGGCAGGATGAACTCTGACAGGGAATGCTTAACTTTTTCTAGATCCAAAAGCATTTTGAAAATCTGATTAAAAGTCTTTCTTCAAAAAAATAAATAGAAGAAACAATATGGTACAAGATGTACAATATGGTATTAAAGTTAATAAAAATGGACACACCAATTTACCTACATTTCAGGGGTTTCTGGACTCTCTTCCCAAGTGCATCCATGAACCCATCACCAGCTCTTGTTAAGAGCCCTGTGCTAAGGTGACCAGCCCTAAAATTAAGAGCAGCAAAGTAGAGGGAAGTGTCAAAGACCCTAAAGGTAAGGGGGCATGTGGCCTATTTGAGTTCCACTGGCATGTGCTATCATGCCCACCCTTCCCATCATCTAAGCTGCTGGCACCAAATCTCACTCTTTGCCATTTTTCTATAAAATATTTTCAGAGCGGAGGCATACCCTTCTTTGGTGGTTGAGCTCTTAGACTGTTTCTTGAATTGTTGAAGGTTCAGATATCTCTTTCTGCTCCAGTTCTCCCACATCCCTTTGATTTGTCCTTGTCTTTTGGTAATTGAGGCAGCCAGAGAACTAGCCAGATAGAAAAGAGCAGATGAGTTGACCAACTCGCCAATTGGAGCACCAACCTCCACAGGAAGGTCCTGGCCTAGTGCCTGAGGAAAGCTGTACACCATTGCAGAATCTAATTCCTGATTCCTCTCTCTAAAAATATCATAAGCCAAGACTGGTTTGGCTCAGTGAATAGAGCGTCGGCCTGCAGACTGCAAGGTCCCGGGTTTGATTCCGGTCAGGGGCATGTACCTTGCTTGCGGGCACATCTCTACTGTGGGGCGTGCAGGAGGTGGCTGATTGATGTCTCTCTCTCATCGATGTTTCTGACTTTCTATCCCTCTCACTTCCTCTCTGTGAAAAATCAATAAAAAATATATATATTTTAAAATATCAATAAAATATATTTTTTTAAAAATAAGTATAATTTGGTAGTTACAGAATAGTCTTGGGGATGTAAAATATAGCAGAGAGAACATAGTCAATAATATTGTAATAACTATATATGACATCAGATAGGTTCTAGACTTATCAGGGTGATCATTTTATAAGTTATGTAAGTGTATAATCATTGGGTTGTATACCTACAACTAACATAATATTGAACATCAACTATAATTTAAAGACAAAAAAATTTAAAAAACACACAAAAGGTAAAATAAAATTCCAGTTATAGAAGAAACAATAATGGTACAAGATGTACAATATGGTACTAAAGTTAATAACACTGTACTGCATATTTGAAAGTGGTTAAGAAAGATTTTAAAAGATTTTTTTTAAATTGACTTCAGAGAGGAAAAGAGAGGAAGAGACAAACAGAAAACATCAATAAGGAGAAAGAATCATTGACTAGCTACCTCCTGCATGACCCCTACTGGAGATCAAGCCAGCAACCTGGGTATGTGCCCTGGTAGAAAATCAGGCCGTTCATAGGTCAAAGCTCAAACAGTGACCCACACTGGCTGGCAAGACATAGGTCTTAAAAATTCTCTGCCAAGGCCGGTTTGGCTCAGCGGATAGAGCGTTGGCCTATGGACTGAGGGGTTCTAGGTTCGATTCTGGTCAAGGGCATGTATCCTGGTTTCGGGCACATCCCCAGTAGGGAGTGTGCAGGAGGCGGCTGATCGATGAGTCTCTCTCATCGATGTTTCTAACTCTCTATCCTTCTCCTTTCCTCTCTGTAAAAAATCAATAAAATATATTTAAAAAAAAATTCTCTTCATAAGAAAAAAATACTGTTAACTATGTGTGGTGAGTTTGCTAAACTTATTGTGATTATTTTGCAATATATACAAACTAGAGACCCAGTGCACAAAATTCGTACACGGGAGAGGGGGGTATCCTCCCTCTCAAATCTGGGACCCCTTGAGGGATGCCAGGTAAGATCGGGCCTGAACGGGCAGTCGGACATCCCTCTCACAATCCAGGACTGCTGACTCCCAACTGCTCACCTGCCTGCCTTCCTGATTGTCCCTAACCGCTTCTGCCTGCCAGCCTGATCACCCCCTAACCGCTCCCCTGCCAGCCTGATTGATGCCTAACTACTCCCCTGCCAGCCTGTTTGCCCCTAACTGCCCTACCTGTGGGCCTGGTCACCGCTAACTGCCCTCCCCTGCAGGCCTAGTCACCCCTAACTTCCCTCCCCTGCCGGCCTGGTCATCCCTAACTGCTCTCCCCTACAGGCTTGATAACTCCCAATAGCCCTCCCTTGCAGGCCTGGTCTCTCCCAACCACCCTCCCCTGCTGGCTATCTTGTGGTAGCCATCTTGTGATGGTCATCTTGTGTCCACATGGGGGAAGGATCTTTTGACCACATGGGAGCAGTCATCTTGTGTGTTGGAGTGATGGTCAATCTGCCTATTACTCTTTTATTAGATAGAATAGAGGCCTGCTGCATGGGTGGGGGCCAGCTGGTTTGCCCTGAAGGGTGTCCTGGATCAGGGTGGGTGTTCCCTTGGGGCGTGGGGTCGCCTAGGCGAGGGTCCTGTGGTGGTTTGCAGGCCAGCCACGACCCCCTGGCGACTCAAGCAGAGGCCCTGGTATCTGGGATTTATTTATCTTCTACAATTGAAACTTTGTAGCCTGGAGCGGAGCCAAGCCTTCTGCTCACACAGCCATGGAAACTTTGTTGCCTTAAGTGGAGACCTAGGCCAGCCATGGTGTGCGGAAAGCTTCGCTTCCTCCATCGCCAGGGTCAACCCAAGCCTCCCTCCTGCTCTCTGTGGCCGTGGCCATAGCCATCTTCATTGGGGTTGATTTGCATACTCGCTCTGATTAGCTGGTGGGTGTGGCTGGTGGGTATACAGGAGGTATGGTCAATTTGCATATTACTTTTTTATTAGATAGGATATTGAGTCATTATGTTGAACACCTAAAACTAACAGAATGTTATTTGTCCATTTTACCTTACTTGAAAATAATAAGATAACCCTAGCCAATTTGGCTTACTGGATAAAGCATCAGCCCACAGACTGAGGGGTCCTGGGTTCAAATCCAGTTAAGGGCATGTACCCTGATTGCAGACTCAATCCTGACACTGGTTGTGGTACTTGCAGGAAGCAACCAAATCAATGTCTCTCTCTCACATAGATATTTCTCTCTATATATCTCTCCCGCTCTCTAAAAATCAATGGAGCTCTAGCTGGTTTAGCTCAGTGGATAGAGTATTGGTCTGAGGACAGAGGGTGCCAGGTTTGACTGCAGTCCAGGGCACATGCCCACGTTGAGGGCTTGATCCCCAGTAGGGGGCGTACAGGAGGCAACTGATCAATAAATCTCTTATCATTGATGTTTCTCTCTCCCTCTCCTTGTTCTCTAAAATCAATAAAATATATATATATCAGAAAACCAATGGAAAAATATCCTCATGTGAGGATTAACAGAAATAAAATAAAAATCAGAAATAATAAAATAAATAAAATTAAACATTTAGTTCTACCTGACCGGTTTGGCTCAGTGGATAGAACTTCGGCCTGAGGACTTAAGGGGCCCGGGTTCAATTCTGGTCGGGAGCATGGACCTTGGTTGCCAGCACATCCCCAGTGGGGGGTGTGCAGGAGGCAGCTGATGATGTTTCTCTTTCATCAATGTTTCTAACTCTCTATCCCTCTTCTTTCCTCTGTAAAAAGTCAATAAAATGTATTAAAAAGAAATTTAGTTCCACAGTTGCACTAGCCACACAGAACTGAGCTTTGAAAGAAGCAGGAAGTAAGCACTTAACATATTCCCCTTCCCCAACCTGGCAGAGGTAGCTGCCCCTGAAGTACTGTTGCCAATAAAAACTGCCATCACCACCCTAATAACCGAGTGCCCGATCAGTGCCGTACTTCTCTGAAGATTATATACATCCCCATTTCACAACAGAAGACATTCAGGTGCTTTTCCCAATCTCTCTCAATTGCTTGTTCACTTGTCTTCCTTCCCTCCTCAATGAGCTCCATGAGGCCAAGGACTGTCTTACTCCTCTGTCCACATAGAAAACGAGCACAGGGCCCACTACTATTACATCCAAGAGCAGTATCTTCCTGTAGAGCCTGTATGTACAAACCGGAGGGCACTTTGCCAAGTGCTGGGAAGATAGCAGTAAGACAAGAACACTGCCCTCAGAAGGATTACAGCAGATAGAGGGAAATGACAGACATTCAAACATACAACTACAATAAAACATACATAGTTATTAAGCAAACAACAACTGAGTCAGGGGAAACTAAGGGGCATAAAATGGTATCACACTGCTTAGACTAAAAGGTGCAAAGGAAGAGAGCAGGATTAATGGAAAAGCCCTCTAAGATTTAAGAATGCCAAAGCCTCCTGAATAATCCCCTCCAACTCATCACCCGCCCTCTGAAATCAGTTGGCTTAGGCTCCTTTCTCATAGGCTTGTTTAGTATTTTAAGTGCTACAATCTGTTATTCAGCAATCCTACTAGACTAAGCTGTTCAGGGTGGCATTTCCCAAATGCATCAGGAAAGTTCCTTACTCATGGTCTGCAGACAAATGAGACATACTAGACCTGACAAAGCTACACAGGCCTATCTGCTACAAGACTTCTCAGAGAGAAACCAAGATGGCAGCATAGGTGAACACCTAAACTGCTGCTTCTCACAACAATTTCAAATCTACAACTAAAAGACAGAACGGACAACATCCAGAACCACAGGAAAGCTAGCTGAGTAAAAATTCTACAACTAGAAGTAAAGAGAGGAACTCACAAAGACTCAGAGGAGCTGTAAAAAGCTGAGGTACAGAGACACGCTCCTGGAGAGGACGGGCAGAGGAGGGTATGGCTGGCTTCCTCTAGCAGGAGGGAGATGGAAAATCCTAGGTGCACTGAACACCACTTCTGACTGCCCTGAACCCCAGTTCTGGACGAGACTCATACAGGGGAGTCTAGACTGTTGTGAAAAGAAAGGAGTGCAGGGAAACTTAGGGAGCCGAGGAAGACAGAGGTCTAGGGGCGTACGAAAGTGCGCAGGAAACTGCACACAGAGCGCCGACTGTTGATTGTGCTGCTGGCTTTCTCTAGCAGGAGGAAAAACGAACTTCCCAACATCACTGAAATCCAGTCCGATTGCACTGAACCCCAATTTCGGGTGAGACCCTGGGGACCCAGATTCATACGGGTCCCTCAGAGCACACGGAAACTCAGGGGAGCCAGAAAGGCAGAAGTATGGAGGCTCGCACGCACGAAAGGCAGAGGTCTGGAAGCTCTTGCGTGTGTGCCCAGAAAGGGCTGCAGGGATTACCCAGAGGCACTGAGACCCAGGCGCTGCTATGTAGGGCAGGGCTGAAGGGAAACCAACGTTCTCTGCTCAGCCCTGAGACCCTACCACATCCAAGCCCAGCACAGAGGCTGTTGCAATCTTGCAAGTCTTAAGGCTGAGTCCAGCACAGAAGTTCTCAGGTGCAGACACAGCTGATCCTTACAACCAATTGGCTTTCCCCCCAGTGATACCAACAACAATCAAGAATTAACTACAACAAGACTATACACACAGTCCACAAAGGGGTGTACCAAGAGTGTCCACCTCAGGTATACTGAGCCATATAGGACACTTAGCACACAAAGCTACTCTACCAACTCAGGGAAGCAGCGAAATATGCAGAGACAAAAGAACAGATCACAAACAAAAGAAATGAAGGAAAACAAACAACTGAACATAGAGTTCAAAATCACAGTTATAAGGTTTTTTTTAAGAATTTCCTAGAAAAAAATGGATACATTTAGCGAGACCCAAGAGGAGATGAAAAAGGACCAACTAGAAATTAAACATACACTGACTGAAATAAAAAATATTATACAGAGTCCTAACAGCAAGCTAGAGGAACGCAAGCATGAAGTTAAAGATGTGAAATACAAAGAAGCAGAAAACACTCAACTGGAAAAGCAAAATGAAAAAAGAATCCAAAAATGTGAAGATAGTGTAAGAAGCCTCTGGGACAACTTCAAGTGTACCAACATCTGAATTATGGAGGTGCCAGAAGAAGAGAGAGAGCAAGATACTGAAAACCTACTTGAAGAAATAATGACTGAAAACTTTCCCCACCTGGTGAAAGAAATAGACTTACAAGTCCAGGAAGCACGCAGAACCCCAAACAAAAGGAATCCAAAGAGGACCACACCAAGACACATCATAATTAAAATGCCAAGAGCAAAAGACAAAGAGAGAATATTAAAAGCAGCAAGAGAAAAACAGTTACTTACAAGCAAGCACCCATACAACTGTCAGCTGATTTCTCAATAAAAACGATGCAGGCCAGAGGGGAGTGGCAAGAAATATTCAAAGTGATGAATAGCAAGAACCTACAACCAACATTACTCTACTCAGCAAAGCTATCATTCAGAATTGAAGGTCAGATAAAGAGCTTCACAGATAAGAAAAAACTAAAGGAGTTCATCAGCAGCAAACCAGTATTATATGAAATGCTGAAAGGTATTCTCTAAGAGAGGAGGAAGAAGAAAATGGTAAAGGTAAAAATTATGAGAAATAAATACGTATCTATCAAAAAAGTGAATCTAAAAATCAAGTGAATTGAAAATCTGATGAACAGAATAAACTGGTGAATATAAAAAAATTAGGGGCAGAGAAAGGGAGTGGACTGATAATTCTCAGGAAGAAAGATGTACAGGGAGAGACTGGACAAAAATCATACACCTATGGATGAGGACAATGGGGGGGAGGTAAGGACAGAGGGTGGGGTGGGAGCCAGGTGGAGCTATGGGGGGACAAAAGAGGAACAATTGTAATAACCTGAACAATAAAGATTAAAAAAAAGGAATTAAAAAAAAAAGACTTCTCAGAGCCTTTATGCATTAATATTTGTGTATCAACATACCTTTTGAATCTGGAGCTTGGGGGGTCAGGCCAAACCTAGTATGCAATATTGTTCATTCTTGTTGGACAGCGAATGCTTTTAAAAAATATATTCCTAAACTACGATTCTATGGAACACACTTTGAGAAACAGTGGTTTGAGTATTTCCTGTGTAATTTCTAGTAACAACTACTATGCTCCATTAAAATAGAGTTCTGGAAACTCCCAGGAACATGAAAACTTTCTAAGCAAACCTTTGGCTAAATCTCCCTTCTTATCTCTCCTTTCACATTTGCCCTTGTCCCATTTTGCAAAAGAAAGACCCAAAAGGGCAGAAACATCCCTCCTCCTCACTGCCTGCCCTGACCCCAGGCCACTCATGCTGGGCAACTGCAGCTGGAGTCTGTAAGCTACCAGGTGAAAGCTATGGCACATGCATTCAGACACCTGCTAAATGACTGCATCCTTGTTCCCCTCATCTCTTTAGGCTCTCTATTTTAAGTTCACTATTCCTGGACTAATCTTCCTCAAAATGATACTTCCGTCCTGCATTTGTCTGCTCAAGAATCACAGTGGCTCTCCTGGCCAACGCAAACAGCTTGGTCAGCATTAGCCTCCTGTACTCAATCAGCTCCAAAACATACCTTCCATTCCAGTCAGGTTTTCTGGTCTTTCTTGTTCCTGCCTCCATGCCTTTTCTCAGGCTGTATCACCTGCTTAGAACATCCTTCCACTCTTCCTGCCAATGATTATTCTGCTTATCTTCCAATGCTCTCAAACTCAGTCCTCCTCATTTAATGAGGCATAGTCAGCCAGTCCACATGGCTGCCCCTCTTTGGTGAGCTCCTTACACACCTTGTGACTCTAATTTAGCGTGCTAGCCTAAAGAAGTTTTGGGATAGGTTTAAATCCCAGCTCTCTAGTTGTTTAAAGTAAACATGGGGAAATTATTAACCTCTTTGAGTCTCATCTGCAATATGAGAATATCAATTATGTCAAAGAATTATAAAAAGGTAAAATGAGAACGTATTGGGGAGTCAAATCAACAACACTCACTAGAATATTAGCTCCATGGACATAAAGAATTTTGTCTAATACTGATATAAGTTAAGGCTTGAAACAGTGCATGTGATATAGTACACATTTAATAAATACTTAGTGAATTATATGATTGAAAAAATCAATAAACAATAATGTAATAACTGACATGATCTGATCTACTCCACAAACCTTTGATGTAGGCATGATTATTATTCCCATTTCATAAAGGAGAAAAGGGCCTTGCACAGGCAGGTCTGAACCTAGGCACTCTGGCTCCAGAACACAGGATGGGGCACTCTGGTGTGACTATCACTTCCCTACCTAGGTTATTATTATTATTTTTCCCCCCACTACCACCAATTGTGCAGTCAAGTTTCCCACATTTGGGGAAATTGCAGGGGTCAGCACATTCAGAGTGCAATGAATAAGCCTCGCCCTGGGAAAACTACCTTCGTTACCATGGTATCTCCCCTGCCAGGTAAGTATAGATTTATTATTTTTTTAAATATATTTTTATTGATTTCAGAGAGAAAGGGAGAGGGAGGGAGAGGGAGGGAGAGAGAAACACCAACAATCAGAGAGAATCATCAATCAGCTCCCTCCTCATGCCCCACAATGGGGATTGAGCCAGCAACCTGGGCATGTGCCCCAAGCAAAGTGACTTTCTGGTTCATAGGTTGCCACTCAATCACTGAGCCACACCAGCTCATTGACCTCAGACTCATTCTTGAAGTTGGTTATAAGAATTGGCCTGTTTCTCTGGCCTGTATCCAGCACCTAGTAACCACCAAAACTTGGCTGACAAAGGCCAAGAACAAAATTATCCTACACTTTGCATTAAGCCAATTACCCCAGAAGAGTGTCTCAGAGAGTGTGAGGCTATGGCATGGTCTTACCTTGCCCTTGAACAGGATCACTGGGCAGACAAACCGTCCTCTGCACCTGGCCATCTTGCTGCGGTTAACAAGGTCTTGCAACTTGCTCACTTGCACAGTGCTCTGAAACCTGACACACAGACATGAGAGGCAGGTCAGGCTGGTTTCTAACAGAGCATGCATGTGTGTGCTTGTTTTTACCAAGACCCCATACTAGGTCCACTTGTGTATATCATTTGAAATTTATTCAGGGGTCTAATTCCTACATTCCAGATCATGGATTATGTTTTTTCAGGAAAAGAAAAAAATGCTATATCATAGGTATTAAAATTTAAGTCATCTTGATTTCAGAACCTTTAAAATGAGGGGAAAAAAGTCAGCTACTCTAAAGATATCCTATCTAATAAAAGAGTAATATGCAAATTGACCATCATTCCAACACAGAAGATGGCTGCCCCATGTGGACACATGACGGCCAGCAGGAGAAGGCAGTTGAGACCAGGCCTGCAAAGGAGGGCAGTTGTGGATGATCAGGCCAGCAGGGGAGGGCAGTTGGGAGGAACCAGGTCTGCAAGGGAGGGCAGTTGGGGCCATCAAGCCTGCAGGGGAGGGCAGTTAGGGGTTACCAGGCTGGCAGGAGAGGCCAGTTAGGGGTGACCAGGCCTGCAGGAGAGGGCAATTAGGGGTGACCAGGCCTGCAGAGGAGGGAAGTTAGAGGTGACTAGGCTCACAGGTAGGGCAGTTAGGGACAAGCAGGCTGGCAGGGGAGCAGTTAGGCATTAATCAGGCTGACAGGGGAGTGGTTAAGGGGTGATCAGGCTGGCAGGCAAAAGCAGTTAGGGACAATCAGGAAGGCAGGTAGACGTGCAGTTGGGAACCAGCAGTCCTGGGTTGTGAGAGCGATTCCGACTGCCTGTTTAGGCCCGATCCTAAATGGGCAGTCGGACATCCCTCGAGGAGTCCCAGATTGGAGAGGGTGGAGGCTGGGCTGAGGAACACACATCCCCATGCACAAATTTCATGCACCAGGCCTCTAGTGGTATATAAAATACAGAAATATAACAGCAAATTAATGTTGATTACTAGTTTTTTCCTCCCAGAATAAGATAACAGGTGTTCTCAGGACCATTTGGAAATCATAGGGCCATTATTGCTGGAACAGAGTGAAAGAGAAGCCATTTCTGACACTAAGAAGTATAGTAGTTATTGCACTGGTTTGCTAAGGGAGCTTCTAGAGTCAGGTATAGTAATGAGCTAGCAAATCACACCCCTTTCAAATCCCATGAAATCAGTAGATCCCCAACTGACTCTTCCTTAGCTCACACCAGCAGTTCCCTCTGTGCTCTAGATACTGTACATTTGATTCTCCCAGGCTGAGTCCTTCCACTGAGCACACTGTCCACAAACCAAGGTGAAGAGCATGCCAGCATTTCCCTCCTAGGGGTTCTGTGCACCCTTTAATGTAGAGGCAGGCACATTTACTCTTGTTAGGTGGTTTATTTTCTTGGTTCCCCTATTCAAAGAACCAAATCAGTTTCTATTCCAAAGTTCCTGTTTTTATGTTTATTCTCTCTGGGCCTTAGGATTTTTTTCTTACCGTGCTAAGCACTGAATTGTCTGGCACATGGTTCGTATTTGAATTAGTGTAGATTTGTGTATTTGTTTTGCAGGACTGAGTCTTTATCCTATGAAATCGGACACATCTCTGGATAGTGTCATTACTGAGTTGAATTGCATGACACTCAACTGGTGTCTGAGAATTGGTGGTGTGAGGAACTCCCCCACCCCCATACACACAATGGAAATGGATACAAAACTATCCTCCAATGCTTCATTGTATTTCCCTAATTCTGGCTCATTACACTGTCATTGCTAATTTTTGGTCTATGTTACCCATTAGACCTAAAGTTAGGGACTTCATCTACCTGATAAGACTTCAAATAGATTCCTTGGATATGCCACATGGCAATAGCTCAACGTACACTTATTGATAAACATTATGTCTTGGCTGTTCAGAGATTCCTGTCCAGGCTTCTATTCCCAGATTATGGCTTATCTGGAGAGGTGTGTTAAGCCAACTTAACCACTTCCTTAATCCAATTCTACTCTGTGTACTCAGTCTAATTAGTGTCATATTAACACCAAAGCCAAATATGTAAAGAAGCAAAATTTTCTACTTTCCAGCTAAACATGCATGTATTCCCTCCTCTTCAAAAACAGGCATCACCCACTCAGTATCACTTCAAGTCCTTCCAAGGAGTGAAAGGTAAAGACAAACTCCAGTAACAACTTCAGATATAGGGATGTACCACAGTATCCCTGGCCTGAAATGTGACACTCTGCTAGACAAGGTGGAAAGCCCCAATGATGGCAGAAAAAAAAGGCAGATGAGACAGAGCAGGGTGAAGAAGACTTAGCTTTTAACCCCACTCTGCTATGTCTGCAGGTTTAAATTTCCTCTTCTGGCCCAGCCAGTGTGGCTCAGTGGTTGAGCATCGACCTATGAGCCGGAAGGTCACAGTTCAATTCCCTGTCATGGTATGTGCCCAGGTTTCAGGCTCTATCCCCAGTGTGGGACTTGCAGGAGTCAGCCAATCGATGATTCTCTCTCATCATTAACATTTCTATCTCTCTCTCCCTTTCTGAAATCAATATTTTTTTTTTTTACAAATTTAAAAATAAAAACAAATTTCCTCTTCTGTACAATGGTGGCTACAGGGCTTTAGTTAAGAGTGTCTGAACTCTTAACATGTGCCAAATAGTGGGCACTTGACGTTAATTTCCTTTTCTTTAAGGGCTAGAATGAATCAGCACTAAACTTATTTCCTTCCCAGAAAAGCTGTGAGGCAACCAAGACTGAGTTTCTAGAGAACTGCTGCTACAGGCTGGTTTGGCATTACCTGGAGCTTGTTAAAAAATGCAGCTCAGCCCCACTCTAGACCTACTGAGTCAGATTCTGCACTGGCATTAGAGTTTCAGGTGATTCACTCACAAAATAAAGTTGGAAAAGCACCATCTGGACTACAGCTGAACTTAGTATCTTAATGCCATTGTAAAGCCACCAGTCAGCACTGAAGATGGTTGGAATGAGGGCAAGAGCAAGGAAAAAGAGCTCTTTTTCAGAAACTTTAGGCTTAGAGATTCCTGGCGTTCTTGGGTTATACAACAGAGGCTACGATACACTTTCTATGATCTACATATAATTTGTTTTTCTAATGCATTCATTTTTCTCAATGAACCCCACCACAACAAGCTCATGACATGGTACACTTATGGACATCCCATTTCACAGATGAGAAAGCTAAAGCTTATCCTTCAACTCCTTCAAACTGGTTGTTCTGCCTGAAAGCCTTCTTTGACTTCTGGTGGCCCACAGCAGAGGTTCTCAGGTCATAGCACATGTGAGACTGATCCAGGGAGCAATCTGAGAATGTAGATTCTGGAAAATCTGATTCAGGGGTCCTAGAATATGTGGGGATGCTAGGAAATAAAACCACTAACATCCTCATATCCACTCTCCTTGGCCTGATGAGCAGGACCCTGGACATTTCAGGGACACCCCTACTCATCCTTCCAATTTCAGCTGAAAAGGATCTCCACCATGGGGTCACACCAAACTGCTGGTAGGCCTACAATTGCATTTCTCAAACCTTAATATGCAAATAAATTACTGGAGCATCTTGTTATGCTGCGATTTTGACTGATTCAGAGTCTCTAGCCAGTTTCTGGGTGCACTGCTGGGTAGGATGGCCTGCTACACTTTGCAGCATGACTCCAGGCTTCCCTAGATATTGTTGAAAACAGCTCCCAGAATTCCCTTAAAATTCACAAGCAGAGGGACAAGTGAAACAAACTTTGTGATTGACATAAAGCACTTCCTAGAGCAGTGGTTCTCAACCTTCCTAATGCCGCGACCCTTTACGACAGCTCTTCGTGTGGTGGTGACCCCCAACCATAAAATTATTTCCGTTGCTACTTCATAACCGTAATTTTGCTACTGTTATGAACTGTAATGTAAATATCTGATATGCAGGATGTATTTTCATTGTTACAAATTGAACATAATTAAAGCATAGGGATTAATCACAAAAACAATATATAATTATATATTATGAAATATTTATTTCTAATTACAAATAAATGAAATTTTGTCTTGAATTGTGGTGTAGCATGGGGAACAGTCTTCATATAACAACAGTAAACTACATTGCTACATTTTGCTACACCGAGGAGCAGTGTGTTGGTTCCTAAGACCATGGGAAATAGGTGTTTTCCAATAGTCTTAGGCGACCCCTGTGAAAGGGTGGTTCGACCCTCCAAAGGGGTCGAGACCCACAGGTTGAGAACCGCTGTCCTAGAGCCTAACCGCTGTGATTATATTTTAGTGTCAAACAACTGCTACCATTTACTGACCACTTACAGCTTGCAGCCTGTGCCAGGTGCTTTAATGTTCGCTCTCGTATGAAAGCATTCAGACCTTGGTAGGCCCTAAATACTAGTAAATGGTAGCCCTTATTTCTAATTCTCACAACAAACATGCCAGGCTTTTAACAGCCACATTCTTTATCAGGGATCACACTAGCCACTTTTCTAAAGAGGTATACTTACCAGTAAGAAAAGTAACAAAGAAGTAACTTGCCCAAGTTAGTTACCCAGCTAACAAATAAGACAGCCAGCATATAAACTCAAGCAATCAGATTCCGAACCTCAGTCAGGCTTATAAGCATATTGACACAGCACACCTCCCACCCATATTTCCTTAAAAAAGGACACAGGTTCGGAGAGATGAGGTGTGAAGTAAACAGTCTTAGGACAGCTAGCTGCTGTAGAGTGGGAGTGAAATGGAAGTCCAGGGCTGTGACTCCCAACCCCCATTCTATGCCATGCTGCCTTGCCAATCTTACCAATCAAACACTGAAGTAAAAAAAGATGTGGATTAGGCCTAACACCTAGGAAAAGTAAGTCTGCCCAGCCCAGTACTCTGCTCAGGTGCAGCAATCACAAGTCTGGGGATGAGTTGTCAAGGTCTCCCCAGATAGGCCCACCCTGGTCACATGATGCTCACGTGTCCTTCTCCTTCTCAGAACTTTCATACTCCAGGAACACGATGTGCTGAGGGTAGTGGCCACAGATATCCCCATTCACATTTTGGATCACACTGTAACAGTAGTCTCGGCCAAACAGCTCCAGACATCTCTTCTCGATGCGCTCAACCTGCACAAAGGAAGAGACCTGAGTATAAGGAAGATTCTGGGGCTCTGAGTGTGAGAATGAGGTGGTTTATGACCTGGAGAGATCACTGAGAATGATATATGCCTCTGGATTATTCAATGCCAGGAAAAGACCTACTGTGGGGTCACAGGCCCTAACTGTATAGTTCATTAATCAAGGTATGTATGCTGTGGGAGGGACACTGAACCCCTCAATGCTGCGGTGAAATTGTTAAGCATTTGAAGGAGAGGATTACAGCTTTCATCCAGGTCTGGCAATGAGAATGAAGGGAATTCCAAAGGATAGAAAAAAGAAGAACCGAAGCCTGCTTTTGATAAAGGAACAGAAAGAGTGTGGGCTATGCTCCTGCTCTATAGGGGAAGGAAAGGGATGGGCCTACATTTAGTGTCAGGCTGTGAGAAACAGATGGGTAGAGTTTAGGAGGCAACATAGTTCATCTCTTGACTCCATTCAGCTCCACTACTCCAGCTCCTTTATTCTGACCTTTGAACCAGAGGAATACTCTAGAGTCTCCAGACTTTTTATTTTTTTTTTATCCTACTCTGGGGGCTAGACTTTTTAAATATTTTGTCCCTGCTGGATGCAGGGAAGTAACCCTCTTCAGTTCCTCATTCTGATCCTCAACCTCCAAAACCCCTGTCTCAAACCCCAAGGACTTTCTTCCTTGCTACAGACTGACCTCCTTTCTCGGTTTTTACACCGACCCTTACTCTCCGGATCCAAGTCCTGGGACCTCTCCTTCCTTTGACCCCTAACCTCAGCCTTTCCGCCTAACTTTCCAACCCAGGAACCTTCTCCTGCTTATTACGCCTACGAACTCACCCTCGAGCCGGCGGTCCCGCTGCAGTCTTTGGCCCGGTACTGAGTCCTAGAGAACTCCTCCAGCAGCTCCCCGAGCCCAGGCTCCTGCGGCGGCGGGGTGCCCGAAGAAGTCGCGGAGCCGGCTGAAGCGGCAGCGGCGGCGCCCCGAGCACCAGCCATGGCCCAGCCCCAAGTCCCTTCAGCGTCCCGCGTCCCTTCAACGAGCCTCAGCCCGGCCCATGGCACCTGGAGGCAGCGGCTCCAAGTCCGGAACCTCCAGAACCGCTTTAGCCGCCGCCTTCCGCTCCCACTTCCGGCCCCGCCCCTACCCATCCGGATGTTTACCTTCTTATAGCCAATCGGAGCCCCGGACCCGCGCCCCGCCCCACGACCGCCGGCCCACGGTCGGACGCGGAGCGATCCAAGTGGTCTCGAGGGAGGGGGTCGAGCCACTCGCTGACACCTGGTGCTCCGCCCCTCGGGGTTTCCCCGGGGGAAGCCAGGCTAAACCATTGAGGCCGGGGCGGGGGGGAAGCGAGGGCAGTAGGAGGGAAGAACCCTGGGAAAGGGGCAGAGTCAGAGTGAAATAAACCACTAGAGGAAGGGGCGGAAACTCTTGGAGTTGGCAACCACAGCAATAATAGTAATAATAAAGCAGTGTTTCATAAGGCACTCTGCTTGCACTGCTCCTTTACAACGTCTCCGTGATTTTATAGTGTATCATCTACTTATTTCATTAATGAGGAAACCCGCAGTCCTAATTGGCTTAACATTATTTTTTATTTTTATTTATTGACTTTTAAAGACAGAGGGCGAGGGAGAGAGAGAGAGACATCGGTTTATTGTTCCACTCATTTATGCATCCGTTGGCAGATTCTTGTATGTGCCCCGATCCAGGATGGAAGCCACAACCTTGGCACATCTGTCAAGCTCTAACCACTCGTCCAGGGCTTTGGCTTGAAAGTCTGTGATTGAAAAGCCCATATTCTTCTTTTTTTCGTAATCGTCTTGATGAGAACGTTCAAACCTGTAAAAAAAAATTATAAGAGTTTATTTGAGCCAAACTGGCACCAATTGTCGGGAAGCAAGATCTCAAATACTCTGGAAAATTGAATTTTGTGGTTTATGAATTTGAAATTAAGGATTGAATTTAAGAAAGGTTATCTAAAGGTGGGAGAAAGCAGGGCTGGAATTGGATTACAGGATACTTAACAAGATTATGTGTTCTTAAGAAGGTGATTAAATTTATCTTATTATTTTATTTTATTTTTGTTAATCCTCATCCAAGGATGAGGATATTTTTCTGTTGATTTTAAAGTGGAAAGGAAGGCAAAAGAGAAATAAACATCAATGTGAGAGGGACACATCAATTGTTTGCTGTTAGATCTGATCAAATTATCTAATCTATATTCCCGCACCTGGGAAACTGGCCATTTTCCAACCAACATTCCTTTTCACTTGCACCATATTCCATTTGTTAAAACCAGTAACTTCCCCCTCCAGACTGTCCCAGGATCTGGACCCCCGCACCCCCCAGAGAATTCCCTGCTGAAAAAGCCCACCTAGAATCCTTTAAAATCTGACTCCCCAATTTGGAGTGCTAGCACCATTTTGGGGCTCAGCCCATCTGGTCTCCAGATGACCTAATAAATTTATAAAATTCTTTACCACTTTTGGCCTCTTGTGTACCTCCTTTGGTGACCCTAACAGTTGCCTCCCGCAAGTACCCTGATCAGGGCTGGGGACTGAACATGCATCTGAGGTACTTGCCCTTGACCAGGAATCGACCTGGCAACCATTTCTGTGCATGGGAAAAGGCCCAGCCAACTGAGCCACAAAAGCCAGAGCAAAAATAAATCTTTGACTAAAAAATTATATGCCCATCATGATCTTCCCAGTGAGCAATTTATGATCAGATCACCTTGTGAGGTTTTCTGTAGAACCCTTTTTTCATGCACAATGGAATATTCTAAATATTCACAGAAGTGGAGAAAATAGCATAGTGAATCCAACAGCCAGTTTCAATAATAATTATCACCTGCCAATCTACAGAAAACAGACAGATACACCTAAGCAGAACAAGGACTATAGGCCAAGTACAAAGGTTAACAGGCCAGAAAGCCCAGGTGCCTTGCAAAGGACAATTGTAGGGCGGGACTCGCCCGAGGGTGACCTTTCCTCCCCTAGCTTATCCTTAGTCCTGTGATTTGGACCCCCTTGACCTTTCCTTCCTAGAGATAACATTTAGGCCTCAGGTGTATTTCAGCTCCACAACTAGAAAAGCAGCAAAACCTGACAAGCAATGCCATGGCTGACCTCAGGACCAGCTGCATTGAATAATGGCCCCCGGTCCCAACCAATCAATCAGTGGAGACCGGGTCCTTGAAAGTGATAACCAGAATGGTCAGTCAAGGTGTTTTTCCCAGGGTGGTGTCTCGCGATGCTAAAGAATGAGCTACACAGACCAGAAGATTTAAGCAAAAATGTGGAAAATTTATTATAAGCAGATTCAAACTCCCCGCAAGGGGAGGGGGACCCAACCATGGACTGCCCATTAAAGTCTTGTAGTCCAGGGGTGCATATTTGCCACAAGCCTACTTCTATATCTATATCTATCTGTGTCATCAGCTGATTGATTCCCTCCATAGTTTTTGCCCAGCAACGGACCTAAACTTTTCTTCTTTCTATGTGTTTTTTCTCTGTTCCTATTCTGAACTTTCTCTGTTTGTATGTGTTCGTACATCTTGTTTACTGCAGACCCTCCCTTGGTTTCTCATGCCTCCCGGTTTGAGTCCAGAAACATTTTATTTCTGTTTGGTTTGTTCCTGTGGTTAGGCTGGCTCAAACTGTCATGTCTGCCCCTGCCTTTGTTTTCCATTGGACCCCTGCCCTATTGGCCTGCATTTCAAATTAACCCTCTCAAAAGGACACACCTGAAAAGCTGCTGACTATTCTATCGAGATCTTCCCCTGAAACCTCCCCTAAAATCTCCACCTTTAAAACTCTTAGGACAGAGAACCCAGCTCACTCTCCCAGGCGCACACCAGTGCCTTTCCCATCCCTCTTCCCCTGCCCCTTTCCATAGGTGGTTCACCATTACCGTCCTCACTCCCAAGTTCCTAGGGCCCTTCCTATGCCTCTATAACTTGTTTCCTCAGCCCTTTTCTTCTATGAATTACTTCTTCTATCTCTGTAATTTTATATATAAACTAGTGTCCTGGTGCATAAATTTGTGCACATTGAAAGAAAATTAATTAGAAGAAATATTTTAATCTCGATATTCAAATGTGTCTTGCTAATGAAAAAAAAAATAGGATTCCACCAAGTCTCCTATCTATCTACTCCAGGACTTCTGTGAGGATCAAATGAGATGAGGCATGGGAAAACACTTCACAAACATTTGTTTAAACTGTAAAATCTTTGCACCTGGCTCTAAAGCAAGTCCTGTTCCTGGGCTGAAGAAACTCCAAAGAGGCTAGTCGCTAGGGCAAGGAAGCCAGGTGTCCTTACATGATGTCATTAGGTCATTACCCTGCACCCACAGCAACTGTTTTGTGGGCTGCATTTTGTGCCAGGGGGTCTTGGCAGCATAGGCTGTGATTTGGTGGGCTGTCGCTCTGGGGTGGTGGCAGGGCCTATGTCCCACTTGGAGGAAACCAAGTGTTGGTTTGTCCTGCCAGGTCCATGGTACCATTTATTTTTAAATGGCCAGTGCATGTCATGGTAGCTCCTGCGTTGAGCATCTGCCCCCTGGTGGTCAGTGTGCATCATAGCTACCAGTCAGAGAGACAGACACCTAGCCCTTTATATATAGAGATAGATGTTCTCTTACAGTTTGAGTCTAAGTTCTGAATTCTTTCCTAGCCAAGGTCGCTAAACTCAGGTCACCAGTCTAATACCTGGTGCTGTTCCTGCCACCTACAACAAATCTATGTTTAATCAATCCCTACCCAGTAGAATTATTTTAAAGCAAATCTCATTATTTCATTTGTAAATACTTCAGTATTTATTGCTGACAGATTACTACCGTTAAAAAATGTTTAAGGCCCTGGTCGATGTGGCTCAGTTGGTTGAGTGAAGTCCTGTGCACCAAAAGGTCGTTCTTGGATTCCTGAGCAGCAGATCTATGTTTCTTCTCTTGTTGATGTTTCTCTCTCTCTTCCTTTCCCTTCCTCTCTCTCTAATATTCCCCACTGGGGATCAAGACCACAACCCAGGAGAATCCAAGATGGCGGCATAGGTAAACACCTACACTGCTGCCTCGCACAACAATTTCAAAACTACAACTAAAAGACAGAACAGACATCATCCAGAACCACAGGAAAGCTGGCCGAGTGGAAGTTCTACAGCTAGAGGGAAAGAGAGGGGCTCACAGAGACCCAGAGGAGCTGCAAAAAGCTGAGGTACGGAAACGCGCACGAGGAGAGAGCGGGTGCCGGAGTGCCTGGCTGGCTTGCTCTAGCAGGAGGGAAACGGAGACTCTCAAATGCATTGAACCCCTTATCTTACGACACTAAAACCCAGATCCAGCCGAAACTCATACGGGGAGAGTTTGGACTGTGAAAAGGAAGAGGTGCACGGAAATTTAGGGGAGTCGCAGAAGATCAGGTCCACTCTACCACGTGCACTGTGCTGCGCAGAGGACAGACTGCTGATTGTGCCGCTGGCTTTCGCGAGTGGGCGGGAGACAGACCCTCCCAACTGTGCCACTTCTGAGTCCACTGGGCCCCTGTTTTGGGTGAAATGCTGGGGACCTAGACTCGTGTGGTCCTGGTGCCCAGGGGAGCCGGAAAGGCAGCGGTTAGAGGCACTGCGGGCGCGCGCACAAGGACCGCTCCAGTCACGTGAGACTCAGGGGCCGTGGAGGGCGGGGCCAACTGGAAGGGAAGGCGGTCCCTTAAGCCCTGAGACTCCACCCATCCCAAGCTCAACAGAGGCTTCTGTGGCTTTGCGTCTGGTATCATAAGGCTGAATCCAACACAGAAGTTTCCCTAGCATAGTGAAAATGCCGAGGCAAGGGAAGGGATTACAAACAAAAGAAATGGAGGAAAAAAAACGACTGGATATAGAGTTCAAAACCATGCTTATAAGGTTTTTCAAGAATATGCTAGAAAAGATGGATAAATTTAGTGAGACCCAAGAGGAGATGAAAAAGGACCAACTAGAGATGGAAAAGGTCCAACTAAAGATGATAAAGGACCAAATAGAAATTAAACATACACTAACTGAAATAAAAAATATTATACAGAGTCCTAACAGCAGACTAGAGAAAGGCAAGAATCAAGTAAAAAATTTGAAATATAAAGAAGCAGACAACATTCAACTGGAAAAGCAAGAAGAGAAAAGAATCCAAAAATGTGAACATAATGTAAGGAGACTCTGGGACAGCTTCAAGTGTACCAACATCAGAATTGTGGGGGTGCCAGAAGAAGAGAGAGAGCAAGATACTGAAAACCTATTTAAAGAAATAATGACTGAAAATTTCCCACATCTGGTAAAAGAAATAGACTTACAAGTCCAGGAAGCACACAGAACCCCATATAAAAGGAATCCAAAGAGGACCACACCAAGACATATCATAATTAAAATGCCAAGAGCAAAAGAGAAAGAGAGAATATTGAAAGCAGCAAGAGAAAAACAGTTTATTACCTACAAGGGAGCACTCATACGACTGTCAGCTGATCTCTCAACAGAAACGATGCAGGCCAGA
>JAAGEH010000125.1:4113375-4133854 GCA_011751065.1 Lasiurus cinereus | reverse complement strand
GAAGAGGAAGAAGAAAAAGGTAAAAGCCAAAAAATTATGAACAACAAGTACATATCTATCAACAAGTGAATCTAAAAATTAAGTGAATTAAAAATTTGATCAACAGAATAAACTGGTGAATATAATAGAATCAGGAGCACAGAAAGGGAGTAGACTGATAATTCTCAGGAGGACAAAAATCATAAAGCATCAAACAGACTGTGAAATTACAGCAGAAAGATTAAAGTTAGGTGAGGTAGATAAGTGATCAATCAAAGGACTTGTATGCATGCATATAAGCATAACCAATGATCACAGACACTGGGGGGTTGGGGTATGCCTGGGAGGGAGGGGGGGCAATGGGGAGATATGTATAAAAATTAATAAAAATTAATAAAAACATTGTGACATTAAAAAAATTGCATAGTCATATCAATTAATGCAGAAAAAGCATTTGACAAAATCCAACACCCTTTCTTGATAAAAACTCTCAACAAAGTGGGAATAGAAGGATCATACCTCAACATCATAAAAGCCATATAAGACAAACCCAGAGCTAACACCATACTCAATGGACAAAAAGTAAAACCATTTCTCCTAATAACAGGAACAAGACAGGGATGCTCACTCTCACCACTCCTCTTTGACATAGTACTGGAAGTATTAGCCATTGCAATTAGACAACAAGAGGAAATAAAAGGCATCCAAATTGGAGAAGAAGAAGTAAAACTGTCCTTATTTGCAGATGACATGATTATGTACATAAAAACCAAAAGACTCTATCAAAAAACTAATAGACTTAATAAATGAATTTAGCTATGTAGCAGAATACAAAATTAATGCCAAGAAATCTATGACATTTCTATTCACCAACAGTGAATTTACAGAAAGAGAGAGTAAAAAGGCAATCCTATTTACCATCACACCAAAAAAATTAAGATATCTAGGAGTAAACTTAACTAAGGAGGTAAAAGACCTAAATGCAGAAAATTACAGGACACTGAAAAAAGAGCTAGAGGGAAGACATAAACAGTTGGAAGAATATACCATGTTCATGGATTGGTAGAATCAACATCATTAAAATGTCCATGCTACTCAAAGCAATCTATAGATTCAATGCACTCGCCATTAAAATACCAACTGCATATTTCACAGACCTAGAAAGAACTCTCCAAAAATTCATCTGGAATTAAAAAAAAAAAAGAGCCCAAATAGCCACAGCAATCCTGAGAAAAAAGAACAAAGTGGGTGGCATCTCAATACCAGGTTTCAAGCTGTATTACAAAGCTATTGTTCTCAAAACAGCCTGGTTCTGGCAAAAGAACAGACATATAGATCAATGGAATAGAATAGAGAATCCAGATATAGACTCAATATTTGAAAAAGAAGGCATGAACATACAATGGAGTCAAGACAGTCTCTTCATCCTTAACTGGTTGGCTCAGTCGATAGAGCATTAGCCTATGGACTGAAAGGTCCCAGGTTCGATTCCAGTCAAGGGCATGTACCTTGGTTGCAGGCACATCCCCAGTAGGAGGTGTGCAGGAGGCAGCTGATAGATGTTTCTCTCTCATCGATGTTTCTAACTCTCTATCCTTCTCTTTGTAAAAAAAAAATCAATAAAATAAATATATTTTTTAAAAAGACAGTCTCTTCAAAAAATGGTATTGGGAAAATTGGACAGATAACATGCAAAAAAATGAAACTGGACCACCAACTTACACCATACACAAAAATAAATTCAAAAATGGATACAGGACTTAAACATAAGACGTGAAACCATAAAAATACTAGAGGGCCAAAACTGGTTTGGCTCAGTGGATAGAGCATCGGACTGTGGCCTGAAACGTCCCAAGTTCGATTCCGGTCAAGGACATGTACCTTGGTTGTGGGCACATTCCCAGTAGGGGGCATGCAGGAGGCAGCTGATCCATGTTTCTCTCTCATCAATGTTTCTAACTCTCTGTAAAAAATAAATAAAATATGTACTTTTAAAAATACTAGAAGAATCCACAGGCAGAGAAATCTCAGACATATGCTGAAGCAATTTCTTCACCGATACCACTCCTAGAGCAATGAAAGCTAAAGAGAAAATAAACCAATGTGACTACATCAAAATAAAAAGCTTTTTCACAGCAAAAGAAACCATCCACAAGAAGGAAACCCAGATGACAGCATAGGTGAAAATCTAAACTGCTACCTCGCAGAACAATTTCAAAACTACTGCTAAAAGACAGAAAGGACATTATCTAGAACCACAGGAAAGCTGGCTGAGTGGAAATTCTACAACTAGAAGGAAAGAGAGGGGCTCACGGAGACTCAAAGGAGCTGCAAAAAGCTGAGGTATGAAGACACGTGCGTGAAGAGGACGGCTGGGGTCGTTCCTGGCTGGCTTCCTCTAGCGGGAGGGAGATGGAAACTCCTGACTGCACTGAACCCCAGTTCCAGGAGAGACTCATACAGGGAAGTCTTGACTGTTGAAAAAAGGGAGGAATGCATGGAAACTCAGGGGATCCACCAAAGGCAGAAGTCTGGAGGCGTGCCTGCCAGTGAGCACAGGGAGGAATGACTGCTGATTGTGCTGCTGGCTTTCTCTAGCGGGAGAAGGACCAAACCACCCAACTGCGCTGATCTCCAATTCTGACTGCACTAAACCCCAGTTTTAGGTGAGACCCTAGAGAGCCAGACTCTTATGGGTCTCTGGAGCACATGGCAACTCAGGGGAGCCGCTAAAGGTAGAGGTCTGGAGGTGCGCACACCAGTGCACAAAGAGAGGGATGCAGTGATTACCAAGGGACACTGAGACCTAGGGGCTGTGTAGGACAGGGCTGACAGGAAGCCAAGGCTGTCTGCTCAATCCTGAGATGCCACCCCATCCAAGCCAAGCACAGAGGCTTTTATAATTTTGCAAGTCTTGTCTCATAAGGCTGACTCCAGCACAGAAGTTCTCCCAGCATAGACACAGCTAATCATCACAACCAATTGGCTTAAAGGTCAATTCCTTCCCCTCTACCCCCGGTGATACCAGCAACAATCAAGACTTAACTACAACAAGGCTGTGCACACAGTCCACAAAGGGGTGCACCAAGAGTCCACCTCAGGTAACTGAGGAGGCAGAGCTACTTGGCCCTATAGGACATCTATCAAACAAAACTACTTTACCAACTCAGGGAAGAAGCGAAAATGTGGAGACAAAGGAACAGATCACAAATGAAAGAAAGAGAAGAAAACAAATGATTGGATATAGAATTCAAAACCACGATTATAGGTTTTTCAAGAATTTTCTAGAAAAGGCTGATAAATTTAGTGAGACCCTTGAGGATATGAAAAAGGACCAACTAGAAATTAAACATACACTGACTGAAATAAAAAAATATTATGCAGAGACCTAACAGTAGACTAGAGGAATACAAGAATCAAGTCAAGATTTGAAATACAAAGCAGCAGAAAACACTCAATTGGAAAAACAAAAAGAATCCAAAAATGTGAAGATAGTGTAAGAAGCCTCTGAAACAACTTCACACGTACCAATATCAGAATTTGGGGGGTGCCAGAAGAAGAGAGAGAGAGCAAGATGCTGGAAACCTATTTGGAGAAATAATGACTGAAAACTTTTTCCACCTGGTGAAAGAAATAGACTTACAAGTCTAGGAAGCTCACAGAACCTCAAACAAAAGGAATCCAAATAGGACCACACCAAGACACATCATAATTAAAATGCCAAGAGCAAAAGACAAAGAGAAAATATTAAAAGCAGCAAGAGAAAAACAGTTAGTTACCTATAAGTGAGCACCCATACGACTGTCAGCTGATTTCTCAACAGAAACTATGCAGGCCAGACGGGAGTGGCAAGAAATATTCAAAGTGATGAATAGCAAGAACCTACAACCAAGATTACTCTACCCAGCAAAGCTCTCATTCAGAATTGAAGGGCAGATAAACAGCTTCACAGATAAGAAAAAGCTAAAGGAGTTCATCAGCACCAAACTAGTATTACACGAAATGCTGAAAGGTACTCTATAAGAAGAGGAAGAAGAAAAAGGTAAAAATAAAAATTATGAACAACAAATACATATCTATCAACAAGTGAATCTAAAAATAAAGTGAATAAAAATTTGATGAACAGAATAAACTGGTGAATATATTAGAATTAGAGGCATAGAAAAAGAGTGGAATAACAATTCTCAGTGGGAAAGGGGTGAGAGGAGTGCAGGAAGAGACTGGACAAAAATCTTACACCTATGGATGAGCACAATGCAGGGAAGGTAAGGGCAGAGGGTGGGGTGGGAGCCAGGTGGAGGGGAGTTATTAGGGGGGGGGGAAGAGGAACAATTGTAATAATCTGAACAATAAAGATTTATCAAATTTAAAAAATGTTTTAAAAAAATAGAAAACTATGGTACATCTATACAATGGAATACTACAGTGCTAAAAAAAGAAGGAATTCTTACCATTTGCAGCAGCATGGATGGACCTGGAGAGCATTATGTTAAGTGAAATAAGCTAGGCAATTAATGAAAAATACCACATGGTCTCACACATATATGGAAAAATAAAGAACATTATAACCTAATTAATAAAAAGATAGATACAGAGCCAAAAAAGCACTGAGCAGACTGTCAAATTACAGCAAGAAGGCTGGAGAGTGTTGGGGTAGTAGAGAAATCAATCAGCCAAAGGACTTGTATGCATGCATATAAGCACACCAATGGACACAAGACACTGGGGGGTGGAGAGGGTGGGATGAGGGCACATGACAGGGGTTAGGAGAGGCTGGGAGAAAGTCAATGGGGAAAAAAGGAGATATATGTATTAATAAAAATATTTTAAAAATAAAGTACAGATTAGTGAAAGGAAAAAAATTATTTTTATTACTAGGGGCCCAGTGCACAAATGTGTGCACCTTGAAAGGAACTGTGGGCCACCAGGCTATGGTGGGCACAGGGGTGGGTCTCGGCCCATCTTCCATGCCCCCACCCAGCTCTCCCACCCCAGTCCCTGGTCCCCTGTGTTCTGGCAGCCCCGCTCCTGCCACCACTGCTCCCATGCATGATGATGTGGAGCAATTGGGGCTGGCGCCAGCATTAGGTGCGAGCAGGACCAGTGCCATAAGTGGGTGCGAGTGGCGGCTGCTGCCCCGATTGCCCCTCTGGAGCAGGGGAAAGTGGAGAAGTCCTCAGGCGTGATTGAGGCTGGCAGCAGGTGCGAGCGCAGGGCGGGACTATGGTGTGTGGGAGCAAATAATTTTTAGTAACCACCAATGACAGTGACTGGCGCCCCAATGACAGTGACTGGCACCCGCCTTGGACTGGTGCCCCTGCTCATCTGCTCCACCATCCTGCTGCGGCCAATGCCTGCCATGTTCCACACTCTGCCATCTGCTGCCAATGCCCACCATGTTCTGTACGTGCCCTCTAATGGTCAGCACTCACTATAGCAATTGGTTGTTTCGCCCTTCTTTCTCTTTGCGTATTAGGGTTTTGTATAGAGAGTTATATATAGATTTTTAAAAGATTTTTAAATTGATTTTTCTAGAGAGAATGTAGGGGAGAGAGAAAGAGAAAAATACTGAATGTGAGAGAAACATCAATAACTGCCTCTTGCACTCCCCCTACTAGGATCAAGCTCGCAACCCAGGTCATGTGCCCTGACAGGAAATTGAACTGTCAACCTTTCAGTGGATGAGACACCACCTAACCAACTGAGCTATACCAGTTAGGGCTAAAATCAAAATTATTTATGTAGATCTGAAATTAGTTTTTGAAATTTAATTAAATATTTTGATATAATTAAAAGCATTTGCAAGTCCATTTGCAATCAATACCAGTGTCCATTTCATTGCCCATGTAAAGAACTGGCATCACATATGACTCATGTTACATCTAGGCAAACATGCAAGTGAAGTTAAGAATAATAAAAATGTCAACATTGCAAAATATTCTTCAGTTACTATGTGCAACTCTTGTGAAAATAGAGCTAATTTGTTGCACTTCTGGAACCATGAGTTAGAACTTGGAAAGCTGCAAGACCATGTACACTTGGCACTACTAGGAAGCAATGCTTTGTTGTGCAAGAATCTATTGCAGTCATGTTATCTGAGGGAGAAGGGTTTGATAGGTACGTTGATTTGTCTTTTCTTTTATCCAAGTGGTTCTACAACTCATATCCCTCTCTATTCCCTTAAACAGTGTCTGTCTGGATATTAGCAGTGGCACTGAAAACCATTTAGATGCAGCTGTTTCTTCTTGAGACGTGTGGACAAGCATGGCTCTGAGTTGTGAGAGTGGATGTTTAGGGTTACGGGTTGAACAGTGACAGTACTGAGCACCAGATGCCTGTGTGTTCTCTACCAAAATTTCATGTGTGTGTGTTTGTGACATATGGAATTCTTTAAAGCATGGACCAAAAATTAGGGTCCCTTTTTCTGATTCTAAAGAGGCACTGCCATCTAGGAGCCTTTTGTGGTGACTGAAGGTGAGGTGGAAAGTCAGAAGTCTGGAGGAAGGGTACAGTGAGTAGGCCTCACCAGGGGAGGAGCTATGGAGTGATTTGCCAGTGATTGCCCCTGGAAAACTCTCAAAGACCAGGAGGTGCCATCAAGGCAGTTTCCCTCAGTGGTGCTAACCTGACCATTGGGAGTTTTGCAAATCCTGGCTGTTCCAGTTCAATTTAATTTGGGAGCCACTACATTTTATTTTTTAATATATTTTTATTGATTTCAGAGAGGAAGGGAGAGGGAGAGAGAGATAGAAGCACCAATGATTAGAGAGAACCGTTGGCTGGTTGCCTTCTGCACACCTCCTACTGAGGATTGAGCTTGCAACCCGGGCATGTACCCTTGACTGCAATCAAACCCGGGACTCTTGCATCCACAGACCAACACTATGCACTGAGCCAAACTGGCGAGGGCACGTTTTCAATGTTTAGCTAATCAATCAACTAATAAAACAAACTTGTATGGAGTGCTACTACATGTCAGGCACTGCAGCATTGGAAGTCAGTGCTGAGCAAGGTGGGGAGATCCTTGAGCTGTTCACGGTCTTGCAGGGAAGGTAGAGGCTAAACAACAAATCCAAGGCAGGGCAGTTGAGATGCTGTGGGAAAGTTTGGCTTCTGGAATCTTGCCTATAGAGAATCTGAACCAGGAGGCAGAATTCCCACTAGACATCTCTCTCATGACAACTGCCAGAACCAGAAAGGAAATGAACTCTCCAGATAGACTAATTTACACCCTAAATTTAATATTGCTAAATGGTATCCCCAGAGCCTGGTAGAATTTCACTTCCATTGCTAATCAAAGGCTGTCTGGTGGGTTACTTAATAATAAGCCCCACTCTGATTTCTGCCTTCAAGATGGAAAGTCACATTTCTGATCCTCAGGTCTGATCCTTACGAATAACTGGGCTGGGGAGACAGGAGGAAGAAGAGCCCAAACATGAATTTTGGAGCCAGGCAGACACATCTATGCTGGGTTTCCAGGTTCTGTGACCTTGAGCAAGGCAACCTTTGTTCTCTAAGCCTCAGTTTCCTCATTTATAAAATGGAGACATTGACATATACACTGAGTGGCCAGATTATCATCATCTCTGATTAGGATTAAAAACAATAATGTATTGCAGAGACCCAACACATGGCAGTCAAGAATAAATGTGTTTTTTTGTTTTTTCCTTTTTCATTTAAGATTTTTCTTTATTTTTAAAAAGCCCTAGCCAGTTTGTCTCAGTGGATAGAGCATTGGCCTGTGGACTGAAGGGTCCCAGGTTTGATTCCCAGTCAGGGAACATGGCCGGGTTGGGGGCTCAGTCCTCAGTGGGAGGTGTGCAGAAAGCAGCTGATCAATGATTCCCTCATCACTGATGTTTCTTTTTTTTTTTCTTTTTAATATATTTTATTGATTTTTCACAGAGAGGAAGGGAGAGGGATAGAGAGTTAGAAACATTAATGAGAGAGAGACATTGATCAGCCGCCTCCTACACACCCCCTACCGGGGACGTGCCCGCAACCAAGATACATGCCCTTGACCGGAATCGAACCCGGGACCTTTCAATCCACAGGCTGACGCTCTATCCACTGAGCCAAACCGATTTCAGCTCATCATTAATGTTTCTCTCTCTCCCTCTCCCTTCTTCTCTGAAATCAAATAAAAGATAAAATAGTTGTACAAGATTTGTTTGCTAAAAACAAAACACTGGTGAAAGAAATCAAAGAAAACTGAGACAAATTATATACTTTTTTCATGAATTAGAAGACTCAATGTTGTTAAGATGTCAGTTTTCCCAAATAGATATATAGATTCAATCTAATTCATTTAAAAATTCCAGCAGGAATTTTGGTTGATATCAACAAACTGATTCTAAGATCTTGATTTACTTCTGACTTTATGTTAAGTATGAATGTCTAAAGATGCAGAAATAATAAATAAAGGGTAGAAATAAAATACCGAATCTTTTCCTTAACATCACTAATCTGTTTTAGAAATCAGGTATTCTGTATGAAAACAGACTGGAAGAAACTTGCTTTCCATTATTTTACATGGGCGAAATTATAATGCATGACATGTCAACACCAAACCCCGCAAAATTTCCAAAATCATAAATAAAATACAATGAAACATCTGCATACAAGCAACAATCTATCATGCTAATGTTTAATGTGATTAAAACCATTACTTCCTTCGAAACAGTAGTACTGGTATAAGGACAGACAGACAGACCAATGGAATAGAAGAGAGAGCCTAAAACTCTCACACGTATGGTCAGATGATTTTCAAGAAGGGTTCCAAAAGCATTCAATAGGGAAAGGACAGTCTCTTCAATAGACAGTCACATGCAAAGAATGAAGTTGGAATCTTACATTACAGAAAAATCAATTCAAATGGGTCAAAGACCTAAGTGTAAAAGCTAAAACTATAAAACTCTTAGAAAACATCAGGAAAAGGTTTCATGACATTGGGTTTAGCAATAATTTCTTGGATATGATACCATAAGCACAAGCAGCAAAAGAAAAAATTGATAAACTAGATTTTATCAACATTTAAAACATTTGTGCATCAAAGGACACTAATAAGAGAGTTAAAACCCTATTAAGAGAGTATGGGAGAAAATATTTCCAAATCATATGTGTTAAGTAATTAATATTCCAAAAATATGAAGAAAAACTACAACTCAACAACAAACAAGCAATCCAAAAATGAGAAAATAATGTGAATAGACATTTCTCCAAAGAATATATACACTCAATAAGCATATGAAAAGATGTTTAACATCCCTAGTCATTAGAAAAATGCAAATTAAATAAAATTAAGTTAATTAATGAGAGACAATTAGGTTTAAATAAGATCATAAGGATAGAGCCTCCAAAATGGGATTGGTGTCCTTAGAAAGGGGAGAAGACTAGTGCTTTCTCTCTCTGCCACTTGAGAACAGCAGAAGGTAGCCAACTATAAATCAGGAAAAGAGCTCTCACCATATAGGTTCCTGATCTCCAGTCTTCAGAACTGTGAGAAAGAAATGTTTGTTGTGCCCTAACCAGTTTGGCTCAGTGGATAGAGTGTCGGCCTACAGGCTCAAGGGTCCCAGGTTTGATTCCAGTCAAGGGCATGTACCTTGGTTGCAGGCATATCCCCAGTAGGAGGTGTGCAAGAGGCAGCTGACCTATGTTTCTCTCTCATCAATTTTTCTAACTCTCTATCCCTCTCCCTTCCTCTTTGTAAAAAATCAATAAAATATATTTTAAAAAATGTTTGTTGTGCTGAAACCAGTTTGGATCAGTGGATAGAGTCTCGGCCTGTGAACTGAAAGGTCCCAGGTTCGATTCCAGTTGAGGGCAAGTACCTTGGTTGTGGGCACATCACCAGTAGGGGGTGTCAGGAGGCACTGATCGATGTTTTTCTCTCATCGATCTTTCTAACTCTCTATCTCTCTCCCTAATACGTTAAAAAAAATGTTTGTTGTTCAAGCCACCTAGTCTATGGTATTGTGAAATAGCAGCCAGAGTTGGTTAAGACAGGCAGTATGACTGGCGGGCCTGGGATCCATATCTACTCTTTGCCCAGGGAGAGAGGAGGGGCAGTTCCCTAAAAGAAGCTGGATACTATTACTAGAAGAAAAGGAAAAGGAACACAGATTTTTCATTACAGCTTCATATGGATATTTAATGAGTGATTCCTTAAGAGGTGGCAGCGTTATTTATTTTAATCATCACAAGCAAGAATTAACCTATTTTGCCGAAACTGGTTTGGCTCAGTGGATAGAGCATCGGCCTGCAGACTGAAAGGTCCCAGGTTCGATTCCGGTCAAGGGCATGTACTTGGTTGCAGGCACATCTCCAGTAGGGGGCGTGCAGGAGGCAGCTGATCGATGTCTCTCTCATCGATGTTTCTAACTCTCTATCCCTCTCCCTTCCTCTCTGTAAAAAATCAATAAAATATGTGTTTTTTTTTAAAAAGAATTAACCTATTTTTGTGTTAATGTTTTGAATACTTTATAGATAAGAGTAAATTCCACATACAGGTAAACATGGATCCTTTAGAATTTTTCATCCTTCCCCAACTTTTTAAGAATTGATGATATTTTAAAGACAGAATGGTTTGAATGGCTCCATATCTGAAAATTGACTTTTCTTTTATTTATGTCTTCAGCCTATCCCAGTTTTCTTTTTAAAATATATTTTTATTAATTTTAGAGAGGAAGAGAGAGATAGAAACATCAATGATGAGAGAGAATCATTGACGAGCTGTCTCCTGCACACCCCCTACTGGGGATCAAGCCCAGAACCCAGGTATGTGCCCTCGACTGGAATCGAACCCGGGATCCTTCAATCTGCAGGCTGACACTCTATCCACTGAGCCAAATCAGTAGGGCTACCTCAATTTTCTTAAATGTTTTCTTAAATGTTAGTTACTAGGAACTACAGGATGGGGTGGTTTGGTGTACACGAACCTTGATTATTGTACTTTATGGACAATTAAGGGATTTTTTAGAGGGTATTTTTTTTCTTATAGCCATATTCAAGGACCTTCATGCCTTTGATGTCTTTAAGGCTTGTAATATGGGCTTTACTATTGTCAACTTTCTCTAAAGTTCTAAAGGAACACATTTAGGTAATAAAGAGTAATTTACACCATATTTGGCTTCAATTGCATTTGTCTTTAGAATCTAACCTTCTACAAAATATGAAATCCTCTCTACTAATCTTTACTGAGCATCTACTATGTGACCAAAATCTCAAATATTTTACCTCATTTAAACCACATGAAGCTAAGGAGTTGTCAGTTCAATTTTATAGGTTCAGAGAATTTAAAAAACTTACTCAAGCCACAGTTACTGGGTATTACAGAATACAAATAAATACCTATCTGTGTGAGTTGACAGCTCCCATGCTGCTCTGGAGGGACTCATCGGCTTTGGACAATTCAGTGTAAGGGTTATGTGCACTAGCTTTGACCAAACCAGTCCCTAGTTTGAATCCCAAAACTTCCACTTTCTAGCAATGCAATAATAACAGCAAATAGCTTTGAATGTTTTCCAAGTGCTCAGTGCATGACAATGCACACAATATGTTATTCAACCTCCCTGAGAACTGGGAGTGAGGTATCACTGCTATCATCATCCCCCTTTACAGATGAGGAAACAGGCTTTAGAGCAATTGTGAGCAGAAATGAGATTTAAACCCAGATGTCTGATGCCAGTGCATGTGCTCATAACTAAATGATATGAATTTTAAAAAGGGAACAAAAGTAGTTGAGAATGAATCCATTCTATAGAATGACCTATCGGCCCTGGGTGGGCACCTTAGTTGGTTAGAGCATCGTCTCAATACACCAAGGTTGTGGATTTGACCCTTAGACAGGACACATATTAGAGTCAATCAATGGCCCAGCCAGAGTGGCTCAATTGGTTGAGCGTTGTCTATGCACCAGAAGGTTGCTGGTTCAATTCCTGATCTGGGCACATACCCAGGTTTTGAGTTCGATCCCCAGTCAGGGCATGTATGGAAGGCAGCTGATTGATGTTTCTTTCTCATATCTATGTTCCTCTCTCTCTCTCTCTCTCTCTCTCTCCCTCTTCCTTTCTCTCTCTCTCTCTTTCTCCTCTCCTCTCTCTCTCTTTTTCTTCCTCCTCTTCCCTCTCTCTAAGCATGTCCTTAGGTGAGGATTTAAAAAAAAGAGTAAACCTGCCTTAGCTGGTTTGGCTCAGTGAATAGAGCATCAGCCTGTGGATTGAAGGGTCCCGGGTTTGATTCTGGTCAAGGGCACATGCCTGGGTGACTGGCTCAATCCCCAGTGGGGGGGGGGGGGGGGTTGCAGGAGGCAGCCGATTGATGATTCTCTCTCATCATTGATGTTTCTAACTCTCCCCTCTCCCTTCCTTTCTGAAATCAATGAAAATATATATATATAAAGAGTCAACCAATGAATGCATAAACAAGTAGAACAATAAATCAATCTCTCTTTTTCTCAAATCAATTTTTTTTTAAAGAGTGGGCACTCTGGGGCAGGTTACCTGGAGATAAATAAACCTCAGATCCTCCACTTGCTAGAGGTGTGACTTTGGGCAAGTCATTTAATCTCAGTGTAATGAGTCTGGGCAAATCATTTAACCTCTATAAAATGGCTATATAGTAGTACCTACCTGTATTAGTTTCTTAGAGGTGCCATAACAAAATACTATACATTGGTGGCTTAAACAACAGAAATTAATTTTCTCACAGTTCTGGAAGCTAGATCAAGTCCAAGATCAAGTTTGTTGTCAAGTTTGGTTTCTTCTGAGGCCTCTCTCCTACAATTGCATTCTCACTGTTTCCTCCCATAGTTGTCCCCTGGTCTGTGAGCTGTCTGTCCTAATCTCTTTTTATGAGGACAGTCATATTGGATTGGGGCTGACCCATATGACTTAATTTTACCTTAATTACCTCTTAAAGTCCCTGTCTCCAAATGCAGTCACTTTGTGAGGTACTAGAGGTTAGGTAGGAAGGGCACAATTCAGCCTATAACACAATCTCATAGGATTATTGTGAAGATTAAGTGAACAATACATGTAAAGCAAAGATTAGGGGACCTAGAATGTTTTAAGAGCTTAACTGTTCAACAGAACTGAACACTTAACTTAGAACACTTAATAAGAGTATCCAGCAAGTTACAAATCTTTCTCTGGTAGAATTTTGGATAGACATGCCCTGGTGACTCGTGCTCAGTCCGGCATCACCTTTACCTTATGGTCCACGGTCCTCATCTTGATCCATTCTGATCTGGCCACTCCCTGGGGACAATGAGAAGCTCTCAAATTTTCTTTCTGTAACTGCCCCCACTGTTTGTCTTTAAAATGAGGAGACATTCTTTCCCAGCTACGCCCAGCTCAGCAAGTGCCTTTCCAATGCTGTTATTTCTATTCTTTGGAAAAGCTACTTATTAAAATTTAATGACAATCACTTACATTTATAAAGCCATTTTCAATTTACAAAGCTTTTCCCCCATCCATTATCTCTTTTAATCTTTACAACATCTGTAGGAAGGATTTTTTTCTCCATTTTATAAATGAAGAAAATAGGGCTCTGAAGAGCAGCATCCTTGACCTGGGTCACACTGTTGATCAGTGGCAGAGATGGGCCTCAAATTCTGGTCTTTCAGCTCCAAGATGTTAGGAGTAGCTCGCCTGTTCAGGCATTCTTTTACAGTATAAACAATCCAGGATATCAGCCTTGCTCTTTTGGGGGGATGTAGGGACTATTTTTTTTGAAATATATTTTTATTGATTTCAGAGAGGAAGGGAGAGGGAGACAGAAACATCACTGATGAGAGAGAATCATGGATTAGTGCCTAACTGCACGCCTCCTAGTGAGGATCAGGCCTGCGACCCAGGCCTGTGGGACTGTTCAGTCCGCAGGCCAACGCTTTATCCACTGGGTAAAAATGGCCAGGGGTGGAACTATTTTTATTGGAAGTGACAAAAATTCAACTCAAACTGGCTTAAACAAAAACAGAATTTATTGGCTCACCTAATAAAACAATTCAGAAGCAGGTTTTCAAGCATAAATGGATCTAGATGCTCAAACTATGTTATTAGAACTTTCTCCATTTTTTATTTTTTTGAGAATTTAAAAAACAGTTTATTTGAGTCAAACTGATGACATACTGGAAAATAAGAGCTCAAATGCTCATCTTTCTACTTCTTAACTTCCTTCTGTGTTCATCTTATTCTAAGACAAATGCTCTACGTGGGGTATCAAAGATGGCCCTAGTAGCTAAAGCTTACAATTCCCCAGTTCATTATTCTCAACAGAAAGAGAATATCTCCTTATAAACTGCAATAAATGACCTGGATGTCATTTTCAACTATTTCAATTGGTTTAAGGGCCCCAGCCCTGAACCAATCATTGTGTCTGCTCTAATGGAGTATTCTCATTTTCCAGGCCGGATCATTTGCCTCCCTGTGTGGAAGAGTAAGATGGTGACAAAGGAGTGAGTCTCACCAAACCCTGAGTAAGGGAGAAAGGCGTTTCTTTAAAGAAAAAGGATTGATGTCAGAAATGGTGTGGGTGGTGGGCAGATCTCTTCAGGGCACCATTGCTCTGCAGAGCTAAGATAGAACAACCAGAGAGGAACTGTGAGCTCATCTTAGCAAGAATTCTCAGCACTTGCCCTAGCTGGTTTGGCTCAGTGGATAGAACATCGGCCTGTAGATTGAAGGGTCCTCGGTTCGATTCTGGTCAAGGGCACATGCCCAGGCTGTGGGCTTGATCCTTAGGTGGGGGCATACAGCTGATTAATGATTTTCTCTCATCATTGATGTTTCTATCTCTCTCTCCTTCTCCCTTCCTCTCTGAAATCAATATATATATATTTACAAAGAATTCTCAGTTCTTGCCTTGGGAGTAGTAAGTGGACGTCTATGTTGTTTTTTCCCTGGACTGCCTACCTTGGGTCACTAGGATAGAGAAAGAGGTATTATTCACGGCAGAGTAAGGAGAAAAGAGGAGCTTCTGGCTCCAATCGCTTGTGTTCTGAGCAGTCCCCAAACCAGGAGTACTCATGGAAAGAGACTTCAAAGTGCTCTTTGAGGATGACCACTTGCCTACTTTTTCCTCCCAGAAACTCCTATTTCCCCATGAAGCTGTGAGTTCCAGGAGGGCAGGGACCACATCTATTTTACCCACCATCTTCTTCCCAAGGCATGGTATTGTGCCTGGCACACAGCAGAGGCTCATCACATGTTTACTGCCTGGATGAATAAATTCATGAATCAGGTTGATCGGCCTAATTAGCAGGATTGTCCACCCTTTTGTATAAGTGACCTTTGTTCTCCATTTGTCAGGTAGGAGAAGGTGTAGAAAGAGACACTCTCCACAATCCCTCCCAGCTTATGATGCCAGTGTCTTAGGGCTCTCAGAAGACAGACAGGATGCCCTCTGCAAGGAACCAATAGAAGGTAAGCAAACTTACTGAGCACTCAGGTGACATGACATAGTTCTCCAAATTGTGGGATTTCATAGATGGTAATTAACACTGCCTATTTTTATTTTGCCAAGTAAAGACATTAAAAAGAAATTTCCATTAATTATCATCACCATTTCTTTTCTAAAAAGAGATTTTTTTACATTAAGATAGTAGGAAGTACATAATCTCAGGAAAACAGCAACTGGTTCCTTTCCCCCCTAGGGGGGCAAAAAGACAACCGGCAACCTCACATATTTTCCCCCCCTCCCCCATAGAGGTAAATTTAATCAGGCTGACCCCTGTGTGAGGTCCAGTCTTTGGAACCCACTAGTAAAGATTATTTTTCTTTCTTTTTTTTAATATTTATTTTTATTGATTTTTTACAGTGAAGAAGGGAGAGGGATAGAGAGTCAGAAACATCGATGAGAGAGAAACATCTATCAGCTGCCTCCTGCACAACCCCCACTGGGGGATGTGCCCACAACCAAGGTACATGCCCTTGACCCTTCAATCTGAAGGCTGACACTCTATCCACTGAGCCCAATTGGTTTCGGCAGTAAAGATTATTTTTCAAAGCCCACTTTAATCTTAGCTTTTTAAAATCAAGGCTTAATCCATTCACTTTACAGTTGGGAAAACAGAGGTTCAGAGAGCGCAAGTACAAGGTCAAAGTGGTAGTAAGGAGTCAGAGTTTATCTGAGTGCCAAACCAGGTCCCCTTGGCAGATCCTGAGCCAAAGCTATTTCCCTACAGGGAAAGCAATGACCCATCCGGCCTTCTTGGAGTGCCCCGGAGTGTGCTCGGCCTCACTTTGATGCTTTGTTCTTAATGATGTACCCACTTCATGCCAGGCACTGGGGACAGTATAAGGAGGGTAACAAACATGTTCCCACTCTCCTCTCCTGTCCCCTCACCGTGGGACCTGTTCCTTGCCTCGCGGCCAGTGAATCCCACCGCAGGCATGGGCCGCTAACAGTTTAGGGGTTCCCTCTCCCAGAGGTGTTGGCAGTTTCCTAGGAGACTCTGGGAGCCTTCAACGCCTACAAGACCCAAAGGACTGGAAGCGTATAGTGCAACTTGAGGCACTCTGATAGGTTGTAAGGAAGGTAATTTGGAAGAAAGAAATCTGTTCAAACCCTATCAAATAACACCGCGTTTGGCCCCTCCTCCCTTCCCCATTCCCATGGACTTTGCGGGGACCCATAGCCTCACAACTTAGGCTGGAAGAAAGGGGTTCCCCAAACCAGAGGGCCCTACCGTGCAGGGGACTTATCGCTCCGGCTGGGCGCGCTGCGGACCGCGCCACCCCGACCCGGTTCCGCCCGTTCCGCACGCTCCCGGCGGGAGCGCGCCTCCACTCGGCGCGCCTTGGCCCGGCAGCGTGCGCCTTGGCACCGGAGCGCGCGCCTTGGCACCGGAGCGCGCCCGGGAGAGCCGAGCAAGATGGAGGCCGCGCCGCGGCCGCCGCCTGGGCTGAGGCCGCCGCTGCCCGGATCGCCGAGCCGCGGCGCCTAGGTCGTGCCAGTCCCGGACCCGCTGCCCCGGACCGGGCCCAGGTTGGTCTCCCCGCACCCCCTCCCCGCGGCCGCAGCTTCCGTGTGCGTCCGGCCTGGGCGCGGGGCAGCCGCCCCCCCACCCCCGGCCCTCCCCGGGCCCGGCTGCTCCCCGGCGCCCAGGGGACATCTCCTGCCCGCCGCCCGCCCCTCCCAGCCCAGACTGCCTGCCGACCCTCGTTCCCTTGGCCTGGCAAACCTTCTGCCCAGCCCTGGCGTGTCAGTCCTAGGCTCCCTCCCAGCTACATCCAGCCCTGGCTTCTGAGGAACCCCCCACCCCTGGTCCAGACCCTGCAGTCCCAGCCTCCGACTCCTATGTAGCCTCACCCTGATCCCTCTACTTCTCTTTCTCAGACCTTCATACCAGCCCCCCACTGCCTGTCCCAGCCCCCATATCACCTTCCCGGTCCCCCCAGGAAAGCCCTTAATATCCCCCTCCTACCCCACATAGAAGCTCCCACTCCCCTCTCCACAGCCCTTTCCCAGATACCCAATACCAGACCTCCTATCCCTAATACCAGCCCCCCAATTCCCTCCCGAGCTCCCTCTACAGAGCCCCTCTGCTAGTCCTCCAATACCGCCCCCCAGCCCTCAGCCTCCATTCCATCTCCGCATGGTCCCTCTGTACTCCCCTAATACCAGCCCCAAGCTCCTTCCCCAGCTCCCCATGACCACTTTCTAACGCCCCATTCCCGCTCCCTTATCATCACCACAGCCCCCTCACTCCAGTCCCCCAACTTTCCCATGGCCTCTTCCTAAGTCACCAGTTGGAGATCTTTGCCCACAGACAGCGACCCAACACTCTCTTGACCCCCTGCTAGCTCCCCCACGCCAGCCCCGGCTCTTCCCGGCTCCGCCCCAGGCCCGGCCCTCAGGGCAGCTTCTCGGTGCGTCCCCAGCTCCCGCCCGGCAGCCCGGCGGTCGGTCCCGGGCCGGCGGCCCCCGCCAGCCGCCGCCGCCGCCGCCGGCCCCGCCCCCGGGCACCATGCTGCCCTCGCAGGAGGCCTCCAAGCTCTATCACGAGCACTACATGCGGAATTCGCGGGCCATCGGCGTGTTATGGGCCATCTTCACCATCTGCTTCGCCATCATCAACGTGGTGGTCTTCATCCAGCCCTACTGGGTGGGCGACAGCGTGAGCACCCCCAAGCCTGGCTACTTCGGCCTCTTCCACTACTGTGTGGGCAGCGGGCTGACGGGCCGCGAGCTCACCTGCCGCGGCTCGTTCACTGACTTCAGCACCATCCCTTCCGGCGCCTTTAAGGCGGCCGCCTTCTTCGTGCTGCTCTCCATGGTGCTGATCCTCGGCTGCATTACCTGCTTTTCGCTGTTCTTCTTCTGCAACACCGCCACGGTCTACAAGATCTGTGCCTGGATGCAGCTTTTGGCAGGTAAGGGAGGGGTGGGGGTGGCACCCCTAGAGCAAGAGCTGTGGAAGGGGCTCCCTCCTTCTAGGACCCTTTCTTGGAGGAATCAGAGACATTCCGTTCCTTTGTCTAAAAACACATCTTTGGTTGTCCCTTAGCAGTGAGGGGAGAATTCTATGAGAGAGACGCCTTAAAAACGGGTCTTTGGGGCTGTGGGGTTGGATATGGGCAGACTGCATTTATGGATGGGTTAGAGTTATGGTAGAGTCTCTGAGGGTCTCTGAGACACTTTGTTGGCTGTTTTAGGGAAAATAATTACCAAAATGAGGAGTTGCTCTAGGTGTGAACGATGTTTGTTTGTATTGAGAAAAAACTTGAGATGGTGACTCAAGAGATCTGACTTTGACCTTTAACTTCTGACATCATTAACTTGGATCTTTCACTTTACTTCTCTGGGGTTCAGTTTTCTCATCCATAAGACAGTGGAGAGGATTCCAAGAACAAATGAAAGAGTATCTGTAAACTTTAAAGCGCTGTGCTAAGATATAGGAGGAGGCTTTCCAGAGTGTCTATTCAGTGTTTGAAGTGTGGGTGGTTGGCAGCACCTGGCAATGTGGGTCTCTGGAGGACTGGTCTCCATTCCCCACTCTTACTCAATGCAGAGAGGAGGGTTCTGGTGCTATACCCAAATGGGAATGAATTCCTACGACCCTCTGAAATGTTTGGCTAAGACAGGCATCTTACCCTGAGAATCAGAGAAGGGCCCTTGGGAATAAAAATTGCTGAGACAGTTTTTCAGGATCCATTAGTCCCCCACGCCTGCCCGCCTTTCGATCGAAGACAGATTTTGAAGATTCAGCAGCTTGGGCATTTGCCTAATTGCAGGCAGGGAAGAGAGTTGGGCTAGGAAAAGTGGGGCCAGAAGATGGGGGAGGAGGGCTGATGAAGACAAGAAAAAAGTCTGGAGCCCTCCAGGGTGAGAGGGAGAAGGGAAAATATGATGATCATGCAACAGAGATAGTTTTTCAAAATAAGCACCTCAAAGCACTTAACAAGTGTTTATTATTATTATTTATTGATTTGAGAGAGAAACATCAACTTGTTCTTTCACTTATTTGATACATTCATTGGTTATCTGTGCCCCAACTGAAGATCAAACCTGCAACCTTGGCATATCAGAATGACACTCTAACCAACTGAGCTACTCAACAAGGGCCAGCATTCAACAAGTGTTGGCCCCTTCAAAAGAGTCCCCCGAAGGAAGTGCTTTCTCATTTGTCGATTTTCCCACTGCTGGAAATGTAGGGAATTATCTTTGGTGCATGGGATGTATTTTCTTGAAGGTCATCATTGAGGGGGAAACTCCCATTTTTTAAAAATATTTTATTGATTTTTTTACAGAGAGGAAGGGAGAGGGAAAGAGTTAGAAACATCGATGAGAGAGAAACATTGATCAGCTGCCTCCAGCACCCCCTGCCCCCCACTGTGGATGTGCCCACAACCAAGGCACATGCCCCTGACCTAAATCGAACCTGGGACCCCTCAGTCCGCAGGCCGACGACACTCTATCCACTGAGCCAAACCGGTTTTGGCAAAACTCCCATTTTTAAAGGAGGAATATGATGTTTGGAAATGGCTAGAAGTTACACAGGGAAGAGTGTAGAAAATATGATGGGTGACCAAATTGACAGTTGTCACTTGGGGGGAAAGCCAAGCACAGCGGGCAAAATCTTGAGGCTGGTTTGCTTTCAAAGGGGACTTCTACAAATGCAGGCAGGAGGTACTGTGCCACTGGAAGAATTGCCCAAACTCCCAAAAGATCTACTTTGAACAAGTCAGTGCTTATTTAGATATGGACTTCCCCTGGGCTTTTTCACTCTATTCTACTTAGATTTTTTTAAGCAGGTGAGGAAGGAGAATTGCAGGATATGGGACCTATCTCTCCATATATCTCAGTGGTAGCCAGAACATGATTTTATGTATTTAAATTCTATTCTTCCAAAGGCAAGTTGGAAAGAATATATGCTCAGTTGAAACCCCCAGTTCCTCAACCTTAATTTGGAGTTTGCAGATGGGTTGCTGACCTCTTGGTCTCTTAATTCTCTGTAATCCACGTGGGTTTAATCTTGGGGACTGGGTGAACTGTT
>JAAGEH010000125.1:4093491-4113365 GCA_011751065.1 Lasiurus cinereus | reverse complement strand
GATTTCAGAAAGAACAGAGAGAGAGAGAGACAGAGAGAGAGAGAGAGAGAGAGAGACCAATGAGGAGAGGGAATCACTCATCTGCTGCCCCTTGCATGCCCCACTGGGGATCGAGCCTGAAACCTGAGCATGTGCCTTGATCGGGAATCAAACTGTGACTTCTTGGTTCATAGGTCTACACTCAACCACTGATCTGCGCTGGCCAGGCCTCCTGCCCCCATTTTAGAGAGAAGAGACTAAGTCTAGAGAAATTATGGTCTTACCTAAAGTCACACAGCCAGTAAGTGAGTAAATTAGTCTTGATTCCTAGCCCAGTGCTCTTTCCCTTGTTTTACTGTCCCACCCCTGAGGGCTGTTATCAGAGTTGAGCAGTTGATTTCATTTTGCTTAGAGATTTCTGAGTTTATTCCTTACCTGTTTTGTGATCATCTTTATGCTTTGTGCTGTGATACTGAGATCATCCCTATCCCTAAGTATTTGCGACCATTTTATAAGGCTATAAAATGCAATTCCTGCTCTTAAGCTTACCATCTATTGGTCAGTGGTCTTTCACTAGCAAGTGACAGAAACCCACTTACATAAATAAAAATAAAAATAAAATAAAGAGAGTATCCCTGAACAGTGTGGCTCAGTTGTTTGGAGCATCATCCTGTGCACCAGAGGGTTGAAAGTTCGATTCTAGGGTGAGCACATGCATAAGTTGCAGGTTCAAGCTCTTTCTTTCCCTTCCTTCCTCTCTAAAAATAAAATAAAATAATTTTAAAAAATTTAAGTAATAAAGAGGGTAGTGTTTTTGACTCATGTAACTTAAAAGTTAAGAGTATCTGGCTTCAGGCATGGATGGATCATATAATGCCATTATAATATGTCTCTCTCCATTTCTTTGTTGCTCTGTGTTGGCTTCTTTTTTATTTTTTTAAAACTTAATAAATCTTTAATGTTTAGATTATTACAATTGTTCCTCTTTCTTCGCCCCATAGATCCCCTCCACCTGGTTCCCACGCACTCTCTGCCTTTACCTTCCCTGCCCTCATTGTCCTCATCCATAGATGTACACTTTATGTCCAGTCTCTTCCAGCACCCCCACACTCCTTTCCCCCTGAGAATTGTCAGTCCACTCCCTTTCTATGCCTCTGATTCTATTATATTCACTAGTTTATTTTGTTCATCAGATTTTTAATTCACTTGATTTTTAGATTCACTTGTTGATAGATATGTATTTGTTCATAATTTTTATATTTTTAAAAATATTTTATTGATTTCTTACAGAGAGGAAGGGAGAGGGATAGAGAATTAGAAACATCGATGTGAGAGAGACATTGATCAGCTGCCTCCTGCACGCCCCCTACTGGGGATGTGCCCACAACCAAGGTTCATGCCCTTCACCGTACTCGAACCTGGGACCTTTCAGTCTGCAGGCAGACGCTCTATCCACTGAGCCAAACCGGTTTCGGCCAAAATTTTTATCTTTACCTTTTGCTTCTTCCTCTAAAAGAGTACCTTTCAGCATTTCATATAATACTGGTTTGGTGGTGATGAACTCCTTTAGCTTTTCTTATCTGTGAAGCTCTTTATCTGCCCTTCAATTCTGAATGATAACTATGCTGGATAGAGTAATCTTGGTTGTAGGTTCCTGCTATTCATCACTTTGAATATTTCTTGCCACTCCTGTCTGGCCTACATAGTTTCTGTTGAGAAATCAGCTGACAGTCATATGGGTGCTCCCTTGTAGGTAACTAACTGTTTTTCTCTTGCTGCTTTTAATATTCTCTCTTTGTCTTTTGCTCTTGGCATTTTAATGATGATGTGTCTTGGTGTGGTCCTTTTTTAATTCCTTTTGTTTGAGGTTCCTGGACTTGTAAGTCTTTCTTTCAACAGGTGGGGAAAGTTTTAGGTCATTATTCCTTCAGATAGGTTTTCAGTATCTTGCTCTCTCTCTTCTTCTGGCACCCCCATAATTCAGATATTGGTACACTTGAGGTTGTCCCAGAGGCTCCTTACACTATCTTCAATTTTTTAGATTCTTTTTTCTTTTCCAGCTGAGTGTTTTTTGCTTCTTTGTATTTCAAATCTTTGACTTGATTCTTGCATTCCTCTAGTCTGCTGTTAGGTCTCTGTATAATATTTTTTATTTCAGTCAGTGTATACTTAATTTCTAGTTGGTCCTTTTTTATATCCTTGAGGGTCTTACTAAATTTATCAGCCTTTTCTAGAAAGTTCTTGGAAAACCTTATAACTGTGGTTTTGAACTCTATATTCAGTCATTTGCTGTCTTCCATTTCTTTCATTTGTGATCTGTTTCTTTGTCTCCACATTTTCGCTGCTTTCCTGAGTTGGTAGAGTAGCTGTGTGTGATAGGTATCCTATAGGGCATAGTGGCTCAGCCTCCCTAGTTACCTGAGGTGGACACTCTTGGTACACCCTTTTGTGGACTGTGTGCTCAGCCTTGTTGTAGTTAAATCTTGATTGTTGTTGGTATCACTGGGAGGAATTGACCTCCAGGCCAATTGGCTGTGAGGATCAGCTGTGTCTACACTGGGAGAACCTCTGTGCTGGAGACACCCTTATGAGGTAAGACTTGCAAAGTTGCAAAAGCCTTTGTGCTCAGCTTGGATGGGGTGGAGTGTCAGGGAAGAGCAGACAGCCTTGGCTTCCCATCAGCCCTGCCCTATGAGGTTCCTGGGTCTGTGTCCCTCAATAATCTCTGTAAGCACCTCTGAGAGAAAGCTGCCCTCGAGTTTCATTCATTGTCAGACAGTCCAGTTTCTTCAGCCTGGGTTCCCAGAAACTCGCCCAGAACTGAAGTTCAGCGCAGTCTGGAGCTTCCATCTCCTTCTTGCTTTAGAAAGCCAGCCACATACTCAACTGCCCGTGCACTCAGAAGTCAGTCCTTTTTGTACACTCTCTCCTCCAGACCTCTGCCTTCTAGCTCCCAAGTCTCAGTGTGCTTTCTCTTTTCCTGACAGTACAGATTCCCCCCAAATGAGTCTGGTTTCCCAGAGTCTTGCCCGGGACTGGGGTTCAGTGTAGTCGAGAGCTTCCTCCGACTTTAGAAAGCCAGCCATGCACTCATTCGCCTGTGCACACAGCCTCTTGTCTTCTCTGCGCACGCATTTATGTACCTCAGCTTTTTGCAGCTCCTCTGAGTCTCAAATGTGCTTTCCTCTTTCCTTTTAGTTGTAGAATTTTCACTCAACTAACTTTCCTGTGGTTCTGGATGGTGTCCGTTTTGTCTTTTAGTTGTAGTTTTAATATTGTTGTGTGAGGCAGGAGTTTAGGTGTTTACCTATGCCACTATCTTGGTTTCTCCCTTTGTGTTGGCTTATTTTTAAGTCTATTTCTCTCTTTTTAAAAAATGTTCTTTTTTATTGATTTCAGAAAGGAATGGAGAGGGAGAGAGATAGAAACATTAATGGTGAATATCATTGATTGGCTGCCTCCTGCACACCCTCCACAGGGGATTGAGGTCACAACCTCGGCATGTAGCCTTGAACAGAATTGAATCTGGGAACCTTCAGTCCACAGGCTGACACTCTGTCCACGGAAGCAAACAAGCCAGGGCAAGTCTGCTTCTCTTTTGAAGCTTAGTAATACCATTGAAAAAGAACACCTGTTACTCAATGGTTTCAGCAAAAGTTCCAGAGCTGATTCTTTTTTTTTTTAAATATATTTTATTGATTTTTTACAGAGAGGAAAGGAGAGGGATAGAGAGTTAGAAACATAATCAGCTGCCTCCTGCCCCCTATTGGGGATGTGCCCACAACCAAGATACTTGTCCTTGATCAGAATTGAACCTGGGACCTTTCAGTCCGCAGGCCGACACTCTTTCCACTGAGCCAAACCGGTTTTGGTGAGAGCTGATTTTTATTGGCTTAGCTTTGGTCAGGTGTCTACCTCTTCATTAATCCATGTGGACTGATAGTAGAGGAAAATCAGTTCCTGCAAAGGGAAGTCAAATGTGACCACTGGAAGAGGGATACTCTAGGTAAGACAAGTGCAGACAAAGTGGAAACTCAGGGCAATAGAAGAGGCTATGGGCTTACTTGGAAGGTGAGACTCAAGCAGGACAGGGTGTGGACAGAGCATTCTTAATGGAGAGGAAGATCATGGACAGAGGCACAGAAGTAAGAAAGCCACATCTGGATTGAGCTCACAACCCAGACATCCACATAGGGGAATAGCAGGAAGGAGGAGAGTCCAGAAAGGAGCAATAGGGCTACAATGTGCAAGGCTCTTAATACTGAATCAAGGAGTTTGGACTCTAATCAGTAGGCAACCAAAGTTGCTAATACTGTTATTTTTATTCAGGAAAAATAGTTAATATTTTCTGAGCCTTTACTAAATGCTTGACCATTTGCTAAACATTTACATGCATACTATTTTCTAATCCTCACAACAATCCTATGGAAAAGGTGCCATTATTAATATCTTTTTTTAAATATCTTTTCATTGATCTCAGAGAGGAAAGGAGAGGGAGAGAGACAGAAACATCAGTGATGAGAGAGAATCATCAATTGGCTGCCTCCTGCCTTCTTGCACAGTTTCCTACCGGGGACTGAGCCTGCAACCCGGGGATGTGCCCTGACTAGGAATTGAACCAACCACGATCTCCTGGTTCATAATTCGACACTCAACCACTGAGCAAACCAGCTGGGCAATTATTGATATTTTATAGATGAGAACACTGAGTCTCAAAGAGGAAGAAGTCATTGTCCAAGGTCACACAGGTGGTAAGTGGTGGAGCCAGGATTATAACTCAGTTTTTCTGACTCTACCCAAGGATTTATAAAGGGGCATTAATGGTGCAGATAGTGGCAGGATGTATTTGCCAGAAGGGTTGAATGCAAAGTAGAGAGTCTGGAAGACCCAGGTGGCTCTCTATGGAGTTAGGGATCAGCTTTTCAGGGCTTCTCGGGACATCTATACTCCTCTTGACCTGGTCTTTCCCATTTACCAAGAACACACAATGTGCCAGCTTCTCTGCTAGACATTTTCACATTCATTATGCCACTTAATCTTCACTTGTTAAAGTGACTTGCCCAAAGACCACACATCTAGTGAAAGGTGGAGCTGAAACTTTACACAAGTCCTAAAGGATCTAGAACTGGAGCCCAGGAAGTGAATGCACAGGTTACAAGTTACAGCTGTGAGCTCTGTATACTCTGTGCCTATCTGTGGGTGGGGTGAGGTTAGCCACGGGGAGGTTGCCGGCTGGAGTAGACACCTCGTGAGGGTCTGAGGGGGCAGTGTGGGATAGTGGATGAAGAACAGAGGACTTAAAATTCCCGCTCTGCCACTCCCCAGTTGTGTGAGCTTGGATAAGTAGGTTTTCCTCTCTGAATCTGTGTCCTTATCTGTAAAATGGAGATTATTATTGTACCTACCTCAAAGATGGTAGAAAGAAATAAATGAAATGATGGGTGTAAAATGCTGAGTATGGTTTCTGGTATACAATAAACACCCAATAAATGGTCATTGCTATTTCTGTGACACAGTCTGAGTGAAAAGTAGTTGGTCAGGGGTCCTAATACTCCAGTGGAAAAGTTTGGACTGATGGTCGAAGGCCTTGAGAAGTCATAAACTACCAGCTGGAAAGGGTCTTCTTATCAGTCAGCTTGTCTAACTCCCTCACTTCACAGATTAAAAAATCCTGAGTCCCAGAGAAAAGAGACAAGTTCATAATCACAAAGTGAGACCCTCTATTCACAGAAGGGGGATGATTCTCCTTTCATACTGAGTGCCTACTATGTGCCAGACACTGCCCTGTGCTGGAGTCACACCAGAGAAGAGAGTGTGTGAGATAGAGATGAGGAGACTGATGGTGGAGGTGGCAGCAAGCCACGACAGGAGCTTTTGTCATGACAGCTAGGAATATGTGTTCACATTCCTCCCCATTTTTTGCTGGTTTTTCAGGTTTGGTTTAGTATTTTACTCATCCAATTAAGTCTTTGTTCATATGTATAACACTACTAAGCATATTGGGAGGATTCTTTCCTCCCTTCCTCTCTCCCTCTCCCCTAACTCTCCCTCCTTCCCTTCCTTCCACCTTCCTCCCCACTTTGTTCCCCTCCCCTCACGTTAGTCCTTTCCTGCCAGCCTCCTCCGTGTGTCTGGCAATGTGCTCAGCTCTGGGAATCTTGATTAGAGTCCTCACTCCCAGAGACCTCATAGTCTGATGAAAGAGGCAGAAAAGAAAACAGATCATCACCTATGTACGACACCTGAAATGATTGGAATCACGAATAGGGTATTCTGGGGGCACAAAGGGGACTTCTGACACAGTTATGGACAAGAAAGTCTTTCAAAAAGTGACAGCATTTGTGTTGAGTCTTAAAGGATGGGAAGGAAGGAGAAAGGCAATGAGGCAGAAGACACAGCATGATCAAAGGCATGGATGTAGGAAATAGCCTGTTGTGTTTTGGGGATTACCAGCAATTAGGGCAAGGAGAGGTGAAACTGGGAGACAGAATGTGGAGGCTTTCTGAGCATGGTAAAAAGTTTAGACTTTACCTGTAAGCAGCAGATAGTTGTTCACTTTTTTTTTGCTTAAAAATTTTCCAGACATTTATCTACTTTTTGGAAAATTTAATAAATGCATATGATACAAAATTCAAAAGACAAAAAGGTGTACAATCAGGTGTAAGCCTCCTTGCCCTCATCCCTCAATGATCCTCCCATAGGTAATCATTATTACCAGTTCTTGAGTATCCTTTCCAAGAAATCCCATAAATATACAAGCAAACGCAAACAATACTTTGAAACATAAATTAGTTATCTATTGTTGTTTAACAAACTACCCCAGAACTTAATGGCTTAAAGCAACAAGCATTTATAATTTCTGTTTCTGGGAGTCACAGGAATTTGGGAGCAATGTAGGTGAGTAGTTCTGGCTCAAGGTCTCTTAAGAAGTTGCAATCAAGACCTCAGTGGAGGCTGCAGTCTTCTGAAGGTTGACTGAAGCTGAAGGGATCTAGCCACACTCATGTGTTGGCAGGAGACCTTAGAATGAATGGAGAGACAGAGATGGGGAGAGGGAGAGACAGAGACAAGGAGGGATGAAGGGAGGGAGGGAGAGAGAGAGAGGCACTTACTGCCCACTCCCTTTCTTTGATAATAGCTTTATTGAGGTAGAACTCATATGCCATACAATTCACCCATATAAGAGTGTAATTCAGTGGGGGTGTTTATTTTATTTTATTATTATTTTATTTTAGCATATTCACAGAGTTGTGCAATCATCACCACAATCAATTTTGGGATATTTTCATAAATTCAAGAAGAAACCTCATGCCCTTTAGCTATCACTCCCTAAATAATTTCTCCATTAGGTTGCTCAGCCTCTAAACAACAACTAATCTACTTTCTGTCTTTATATATTAGCCTATCCAGTACAGTTCATATCAATGGAATCATATAATACATGGTCTCTGTGGCTGGCATCTTTCACTTTGTATAATGTTTTTGAGGTTCCTCATGTAGCATGACTTGATTCCTTTTTGTGACTAATATTCCTTTTTGTGGATACATCACATTTTGTCATCAGTTGGTTGCTTCTACCTTTTGGCTATTATGAATATTGTTATGAACATTTGTGTACAAGTTTTTGTATGGACACATGTTTTCATTTCTCTTGGGCATGTACCTAGGAGTGGAATGGATGGCTCAATGGCAACTTTATAGTTAGCATTTTCTGTTGTTGTTAATCCTCACTTGGGGATATTTTCCCATTGATTTTTAAAAAGAGTGGAAGGGAGTGGGAGTAACATCAATTCGAGGGAGAAACATCGATTGGTTGTCTCCCACACATGCCCTAACCAGAACCAGGGATAAGCCTGCAACCAAGGTACATGTCCTTGACTGGAATCAAACCTGCGACCCTTCAGTCCTTGGGCCAATGCTCTATCCACTCAGCCAAACCGGCTAGGGCTAGTTATCATTTTGAAAAACTGCCACATTGTTTTCCAAGGTGACTGCACCATGGTACATTACCACCAGCAGTGCATGAGGGTTCCCATTTCCTCATATCCTTCCTGTTATCTGAGGTTTTGATTATAGCCATCATACTGGGTGTGAAGTGGTATCTCATTGTAATTTTGATTTGCATTTCCCTAATGATTACTGATGTTGTACATCTTTTTTTTTTCATTTTTTTTAAAATTAATTTTTATTAATTTTTTATACATATCTCCCCATTGCCCCCCCTCCCTCCCAGGCGTACCCCGACCCCCCAGTGTATGTGATCATTGGTTATGTTTATAAGCATGCATACAAGTCCTTTGATTGATCACTTCTTTACCTCACCTAACTTTAATCTTTCTGCTATAATTTCACAGTCTGTTTGATGCTTTATGATTTTTGTCCTCCTGAGAATTATCAGTCTACTCCCTTTCTGTGCTCCTGATTCTATTATATTCACCAGTTTATTCTGTTGATCAGATTTTTAATTCACTTAATTTTTAGATTCACTTGTTGACAGATGTGTATTTGTTGTTCATAATTTTTTGTCTTTTACCTTTTTCTTCTTCCTCTTCTAAAAGGGTACCTTTCAGCATTTCATATAATACTGGTTTGGAGTTGATGAACTCCTTTAGCTTTTTCTTCTCTGTGAAGGTCTTTATCTGCCCTTCAATTCTGAATGATAGCTTTGCTGGATAGATTATTCTTGGTTGTAGGTTCTTGTTGTTCATCACGTTGAATATTTCTTGCCACTCCCGTCTGGCCTGCATCGTTTCTGTTGAGAAATCAGCTGACAGTCGTATGGGTGCTCCCTTGTAGGTAATAAACTGTTTTTCTCTTGCTGCTTTTAATATTCTCTCTTTCTCTTTTGCTCTTGGCATTTTAATTATGATGTGTCTTGGTGTAGTCCTCTTTGGGTTCCTTTTCTTTGGGGTTCTGTGTGCTTCCTCAACTTGTAAGTCTATTTCTTTTACCAGATGTGGGAAGTTTTCAGTCATTATTTCTTTAAACAGGTTTTCAGTATCTTGCTCTCTCTCTTCTTCTGGCACCCCCACAATTCTGATGTTGGTACGCTTGAAGCTGTCCCAGAGGCTCCTTACATTATGTTCACATTTTTGGATTCTTTTCTCTTCTTGCTTTTCCAGTTGAATGTTTTCTGCTTCTTTATATTTCAAATTTTTGACTTGATCCTTGCCTTTCTCTAGTCTGCTGTTAGTACTCTGCATAATAGTTTTCATTTCAGTCAGTGTCTTTATCATCTTCTCTTGGGTCTCACTAAATTTATCCATCTTTTCTAGCATATTCTTGCAAAACCTTATAAGCGTGGTTTTGAACTCTATATCCAGTCGTTTTTTTTCCTCCATTTCTTTTGCTTGTAATCCCTTCCCTTGTCTCGGCATTTTCACTGTGCCGGGGAAACTTCTGTGCTGGATTCAGCCGCAGAAGCCTCTGCTGAGCTTGGGAGGGTGGAGTCTCAGGGCTTAAGGGACCGCCTTGCCTTCCAGTCGGCCCCGCCCTCCACGGCCCCTGAGTCTCACGTGGCTGGGTAATGGCTGGAGTGATCCTTGTGCCCGAGTGCCTGCAGTGCCTCTAGACCGCTGCCTTTCCGGCTCCCCTGCGCACCAGGACCACACGAGACTAGGTCCCCAGGGTTTCGCCCAAAATGGGGGCCCAGTGGACTCAGAAGTGGCGCAGTTGGGAGCATCTGTCTCCCGCCCACTCGCGAAAGCCAGCGACACAATCAGCAATCCGTCCTCCGCGTGGTGCCGTGCGCGACCAGACCTCCGATCCTTTGCAACTCCCCTAAATTTCCGTGCACTTCTCCCTTTTCACAGTCCAAACTCCCCCCGTATGAGTTTCGGCTGGATCTGGGGTTTAGTGTTGTAAGATAAGGGGTTCAATGCCGTTGGGAGTCTCCGTTTCCCTCCCGCCAGAGAAAGCCAGCCAGGTCCTCCGGCACCGCTCTCTCAGCGCGCGTCTCCGTACCTCAGCTTTTTGCAGCTCCTCTGGGCCTCTGTGAGCCCCTCTCTTTCCCTCTAGTTGTAGAACTTCCACTCAGCCAGCTTTCCTGTGGTTCTGGATGATGTCCGTTCTGTCTTTTAGTTGTAGTTTTGAAATTGTTGTGCGAGGCAGCAGTATAGGTGTTTACCTATGCCGCCATCTTGGATTCTCCTTTTTTTTCATTTTTAAAGTAAAATGTTTGCATTTTACTTTAGAAGTTATATAGGAAGAATATATAAACAAATATTATTATTATTTAACTTTTAGTGGGAAATTACAAATGATTTTTTTTATTCTTGCTGCTTTTCTGTGTTTTTAAATTTTCTACTATACTTGTACAAAATATATTTACTGTACAAAATAAAATAGAACCACAAAGAAAATCCATTGTTGGACTAAGAAATTATTCTCTATAAATAGAACATTAAGTCTCTGAAACCTGGATATTTTGGGGGTATGGGAGACTTTTTAAAAAATACTTTTGTGCACCCTAGTGACTAGACATTATATAACTTAATATGTGATCATCCCAATAAATCCTGCACCCTGGCTAGTTATCAGAATACTATTAACTATATTCCCTATGCTATAATTTATATCCCCATGACTACTCTACAACAACCAATTTGTACTTCTTAGTCCCTTCACTGCTCCCCTGTCCCTCCACCTGGCAATTAACAAAAAGTTCTCTGGATGAGTCTGTTTCTGTTCTTGGTCATTTTGTTTGTAGACTCAATTGATCAATATGTACTTATTGCCATTTTATTGTTCTTTTTCTTATCTTTCTTTTTTCTTCTTCTTAAATAAAACCATTTAACATTTCATATAATATTGTTTTGGTGGTGATGAACTCCTTTAACTTTTCTTGTCGGAGAAGCTCTTCATCTGTCCTTCAATTCTAAATGATAGCTTTTCAGGATAGAGTAATTTTGGGTGTAGGTCCTTGCTTTTCATCTCTTTGAATATTTCTTGCCAATCCCATCTGGCCTGCAACATACCTGTTGAGAAATCAGTTGATAGTCTTATGAGAGTTACTGCTTTTCTCTTGTTGTTTTCTTTTCTTTCTTTCTTTATATGTTTTTATTGATTTCAAAGAGAAAGGGAGAGAGAGATAGAAACCTCAATGATGAGAATCACTGATTGGCTTCCTCCTGCATGCCGCCTACCGAGGATTGAGCCCGAAACCCCGGGCATAGGCCCTTGACTGGAATCGAATCTGGAATCCTTGAGTCCACAGGCCAACACTCTATCCACTGAGCCAAACCAGCTAGGGCTCTCTTGCTGTTTTTATAATTCTCTCTTTGTCTCTAACCTTTTGCATTTTATTATGATGTGTCTTGATGTGGGACTCTTTGAGTTCATCTGTTTATCTTGTTTGGGACTCTGTGCTTCTTGGATTTGTATGTCTATTTCTTTTACCAGGTTAGGGAAGTTTTCCATCATTGTTATTATTATTATTATTTAATCCTATATTGAGAATATGTTCATTTTGATTTTACAGAGAGAAAAGGGGAGAGGCAGAAAGATAGAGAGAAACATCAGTGTGAGAGAGAAACATTGATCAGTTGCCTCCCAACACACCATTCCTGGGTATCAAATCCACAACCTGGGTATGTGTCCTGACCAAGAATTAAACCTGTGACCTTTCCATGTACAGGACAAAGCTCCAATCAACTGAACCACCATGATTGGGCTCCATCATTATTTTTTTAAGAATAGGTTTTCAATTTCTTGTTCTCTCTTCCTTCTAGCACCTCCATGATACAAATGTTGGTATGCTTGAAGTTGTCCCAGAGACTTCTTACACTTCCCTAATTTTTGGATTATTTTTTCTTTTTTGCTATTCTGATGGGGTGTTTTCTGCTTCCTTATCTTCTGAATCACTTATTTGATTCTCTGCTTCATCTACTCTACTGTTGATTCCTATAAATGATTCTTCATTTCTGAGTGGTTCTTTTATGGTTTTTTCTCTTTTTTTTTATGCTGTTGAAGTTCTTTCTAAGTTTTCTACTCTACTCCTAAGTTCATTAAGCTTCTTTATTTTGATCTCTACATTGAGTAAATTTCTTGTCTCCATTTTGTTTAGTTCTTTTTTTTTTAATCCTCGCCTGAAGATATGTTTTTATTGATTTTATTTTTAAAATTTTATTTATTTACTTATTTTGTTAATCCTCACCCAGGGATATTTTTCCCATTGAGTTTTAGAGAGAATGGGTGGGAGGAAAGGGGGGAAGGAGGGAGAGAGAGAGAGAGGGAGAGAGAGAGAGAGAGAGAGAGAGAGAGAGAGACATTGATGTGAGAGAGACACATCAATTGACTGCCTTCTCCACTTGCCCCAGATCAGGGCTAGGGATTGAACCTGCAACCAATGTACATGCCTCTAACTGGGAATAAAACCTGTGACCCTGCCCAGCTGGTGTGGCTTAGTAGTTGAGCATCAACCTGTGAAGCAGGAGGTCATGGTTTGATTCCTGGTCAGGGCATATGCCTGGGTTATGGGCTTCATCCCCAGTGTGGGGCATGCTGATGGCAGCCAATCATTGATTCTCTCTCATCATTGATTCTCTCTCATCATTGATGTTTCAATCTCTCTCTCTCCCTCTCCCTTCCTCTCTGAAATCAATAAAAATACATTAAAAAAATAAAACTACAACAAATGGTAGCATACATCATCTTGCTTTTTTAAGTCAACAATACATCTTGGAGATGGTTTCATATCAGTACACAAAGAGCTACTTTTTCTTAAGAGCTACATAATATACTTTTGTATAGATATATCATCATTTTTTAAAATCAGTATTTAATTTGTTTACAATATTTTGCTACAATATTTCAATGGATTATGTATATGAATGATTTGATACATATGTACATATAGAGTGGAACTGCTGGATTAAACGGTGTATGGATTTGCAGTTTTGTCAAATCCAGCCATGCTGTCCTCCACCGAAGTTGTACAATGTTATGCTCTCAGCAGCAATGTATGGAAGTCCCTGTTTTCTCACATCTTTGCCAGCTGAGTGTGTTATCAAATATTTTACTTTTGCCAAGCTGATGGGTAAAAAAAAATGCTGTTATTTAGTAGGTTTGTTTTATTCTTATTTTGAATGAGGTCATACACTTTTCACATGTCTATTTCCTATAAACCACTAGTTCATATGTATTTTTCTGTCAGTTCATGGTATATTTTCTCTTTCATATCTAAAAAGGGAAAGGTCTGAGGCTGGGGGAGGGAGAGGAAGAGAAACACTGGGACCCACTGAAGAGACTAGCAGGTGTGCTGGGCTGAGGATGGGCAGGTGTTACAGATGATCCAGGTTTTCTTCTTGGAGGATTGAGTCTCTGGAGTGACATTCCCAAAGGACACGGAAGAAAGAGTAGGTCAGTTTGGGAAATGGCGAGCTTGAGGTTTCTCTGGGATGTGCAAGAGGAAAGGTCTGACAAGCAATGGGATATTCAGGTCTGGAGCTGAGGAGAGGTCTCAGCTGGAGATGGAGAAGTGAGGCATCGTCTTAGGAGGTTGAGTGGGGGTGACTCTGCCAGGGGAGAATGTGTGGAGGGAGGGAGAGAGGAGACAGCCTAGAAACACCAACACTTAAGGGGCAGGTGGAGGAGGAGCCAGTTTAGGAGGCTTGGAGAGAGGAGCCAGAGCATCTGCTCAAATTAGCAACGGAGAAACTGGGAAAGGTTGCTGGGTTTGGTCCTAGGTCAGGGCACGTACAGAAGGCAACTGATTGACGTTTCTCTCTTTCTCCCTCTCCCCCCACCCCTCCAAAATCAATACAAATATAATTTTAAAACATAATAATATTAATAGTATTCATCTCAATTTTGTCACAAAATATAATAATATTGACTTTTTGGAGCAGAGTAAGTCACTGGGCTGTCAGGTAATTGGATAGACATGCCCCTTCCCCTATACCAGTGGTCCGCAAACTGTGGCTCACGAGCTGCGATTTGCCGCTCTGTTGACTAATGAGTTTGCCAACCACTGGGATATGGGCTTAATCACAAGGAACAACAATAGCCTGTGATTATTGGAATTGAGAGTATAGGTCAGTGGTTGGCGAACTCGTTAGTCAACAGAGCAGCAAACTGTGGCTCAGAGCCGCATGTGGCTTATGAGCCACAGTTTGCTGACCACTGCCCTATACCAGTGGTTCTCAACAGGGACAATTTTGTCCCCCAGGGGACATTTGGCAGTGTCTAGAGGCATTTCAGAGAGGAAGGAGTGGGAGAGAGATGAGAGAGAATCATTGATCGGCTGCCTCCTGTATGCTTCACAGTGGGAGACAGAGCCTGCAAGGTAGGCATGTGCCTTGACTGGTAATTGAACTGTGACTTCTTGGTTCATAGGTTGACGCTCAATCACTGAGCCACACGAGCTGGGCTAGAGACATTTTTATCATGACTGGGAGTGGTAGTGGCGCTGATGTGTGGTGGGTAGACACCAGGGATGATGTGAAATATCATCCACAATGCACAGATGGTCCCCCGCCATAAAGAATGATCAGGCCAAGCATCAGAAATGCTGCACTTGTGTCTGTGTCTTGCTTGAAGCAGCCAACTCTTCAGCCAGCTGATGGTTTTCGAGAGACTTGAACTTGGACTCCCAAGACCTCAGCCTCCCTTTCCTCATCAGCAGATGGAGATGCTGAAGGCTGCCTTGCCTGTAGTCATTCCACCTCCTGATGGTTGAGCCTCCTTTTCTGGGGTACGCTGTCCCTAGTGTCTTTTCCTCTCTTCCCAGCAGTCCAGAGAAACCATCTGGTTTGCTTTCCTCCATTTGCTGGACTTCTGTTGTTTCCCATCCCCAGAGCAGCCTTTGGGGCCACACAGCCACCCCTAAAACCCTGCAGAGCAAAGGAGGCAGAGAAAGAGAGAGACACGGGGAGATCTACTCCACGGCCAGCTCCGCTGAGCACCTTGTTATTCAGGGTCTCAGTATTAGTCTGTCTCCTTCCGAGCAGTGTGAGTGGGCTTGATTTTATTCCTCCCCATCAGCTCTGCTCCCGAGGTCAGAAACCCGGCCTGCCAGTGTCCCGGGCACCTGCACCGTGCCTGGCGCTCAGAATCTGTATGTGGAATGTGCAGAGGGAGAGCCAGAGAAAGGAAAGGGCCAAGAGACAGATACAGGGAAAGAAGAGAAGCCAGAAAAAGAAGGGGGTGAGGGTAGAGTGGTGAGTGAATGTTAAATGCCCAGAGATCTAAACAGAAGCGGGAACAGCCTGGTCAAAGGTCGAGTGGAGACTGAGACTTGGGCACCATCCAGACTAGCCAAGAGGGGGCTATGAAGAGACCTGTAGGAGAGAAAGAGGAAGAGGGTGGAGAACGGAGGGAATGGACGTGCGATTAGAGAGAGACAGAGACAGAGAGTGACGGTACATGGTGAAGCAGAGAGACAGAGAGGCCGTGTGGGCGCAGAGCCACTGCAAGAAAACCTCTTGGAGGGCTGAACGCAGGATTGCAGGTTCTCGGACTGAAGGCCCGAGCTGGAGCAGCGGGGCTAGGAGCTCTGGATGCTGGAGCGGTTTCCATGGAGACGAGGAATGCTCCCAGCGGGAGAGGAAACACCGAACCCCCGGAGGGAGGGCTGGAGAGGAGGAGGAGGAGGAGAAGGAGGAGGAGCTGACTGGGTTTGTCCTCTCCCCGGGCTCTTTCCTCATCCCTGCCTCTTGCTGAGGTGGTGGGTAGGGGTGGGAAGGGGAGGGAGGGGGAGGCACCGGGAGCAGGGCTGCGTGAGTCCGCTCTTCTCTCATCTCCCCATCCCGAAGTTCGATTCTCCTCCCCTCTCTGACAGGGACCTGGAGGGTTTCGCTAAGTGTCAGGGACATTTGGGGAGACGAATGCGTCAAGCTTTCTCCATAGGCTCCTTCTCAGTAAATGCCGCCCAGTAAATGCCAGAGCACCCCAGGGCTCAGTCCTGAGCCTCCTCTTCCAGTTTCCGTTGTGTCCAGTCCCAGAGATGTGCACGCCCACCGCTCCACCGGTTACCTCTCCAGCTGGACCCCCCTTTCCCCCCAGCTTTGCTCTCCATTGGAGCGCCTGACAGGTGTCTTTAAACTTGTTGAGGTCCGCAAGTCGCTCAGCTCCTTCCTGCCGCAGGGCATTGTGCATTGGCCATCCCCTTGGCAGGAGCTCTTTCCCCAGCAGTTAGGGGGCCCGCTGTTCCAGGGGAGCTGAGTGCCCTGTGGGAGGAGGCGAGCATGGCAGAGGGAGGAGGCCTGCTGGATGCGGGTGGTCGCAGTGCTGTGCTGGAGCTCTGCATCAGCAAGGGAAACCACCTAGGGGCAGGGGACACTATCTGCCGCAGGGAGCGGGGGTGAGGCTAGAGGAGGCCAAACGAGAAAGGGGGGGGGGGGAGGAAGGGAGGAGGGCCCCCACCTCACTGTCAGGCAGGAGTCTGGATTCTCAGGAGGAAGGTTGGCAAAGCTTAGGGCCCCCTCCCTATTCTGGGAACTAGATGGGCCTAGTGGGCAGTGGGTAGAACTGACCGCGCCCCCACTTGGTCATTGCTGTCTTCTAAAACCCAGGTTAAGGCCCCGGCCGGTTTAGCTCAGTGGCTAGAGCATCGGCCTGCAGACTGAAGGGTCTCAGGGTCCATTCTGGTCAAGGGCATGTGCCCAAGTTGTGAGCTCGATTCCCAGTAGGGGGCATGCAGGAAGCAGCCAATCTGATTCTCTCTCATCATTGATATTTCTATCTTTCTCTCCCTCTCCCTTCCTCTCTGAAATCAATAAAAATATATTAAAAAAAAAAAAAAAAGCCAGGTTAAGCACTCAGTTGGCTGGCATGGAACCTTTGGGTTTCACACCCAGTAACCCTGCTGCTGGCGGGACCATCAGACACCACGATGGCAACATGAAACCGCACAGTCAGGTCACAGGCCAGCCAGCACTGCAAGAGGAGGGAGGAGCAAAGGTCACAGCCTCTGTGGCCTAATGAACCTGGTTGGCTCTGATTGGTTGCATGGGGCATATGCCCCTCTCTGAGCCAATCAGTTATCAGAAATACAATGTGCTGATTGGCTCACACTTGAGTCCCACTCACTAGGGTAAATACTAGGAAGAGCCCAAGAGATTGACCCAAGTGGGTGCCCAGCAAGGAATCAGCAGGGGCCCATTTTGATTCAAATGATTTTTTTTTTTTCCCAGAGAGGAAGGAAGGGAGAGGGAAAGAGTGATAGAAACATCAATGATGAGAGAGAATCAGTGATGGTTTCTTCCTGCATGCCCTCACTGGGGATCAATCCTGCAACCAGGGTACATGCCCTGGCTGGGGATCTACCCGTGACCTCCTAGTTTATAGGTCAGTGCTTGACCACTGAGCCACAGCAGCTGGGCCAAATGCTTTTTTTTTCTTTGCCTTGCTCCTCTCCCCTAATCTGAAATCAAGCTCCCTCCTTATTTGCGTGATTATTATCACGATTAGTTTTAATGATAACAGCTAACATTTATGCAGGACTTACTGTGCCAAGCACTTCACATTTATTGCTTGTCTCAACCTTTACATTTACTTGATAGCCATCATTATCCCCATTTTACAGATGAGAAAACTGAAGCTCAAAGGTGATAGTTCTGGCTCGAGGTCACACATCTAGGAAAGAGCTGAGCCAGGATTTGAGCCCCTTAGGGCTTTTCTCTAATGGATCTCTCTCCCCTCAGCCCCCACTTAAAATGGAGGTTTTATGAGGCTAGAGTCCAAGTACCCTCCCCTTGCCTAGTCCAGTGCCTGGCACAGAGTAGGCCTTCAATAGATACAACTTGAGTGAGTGAATGCCTGACACTGTGCTAAGTGTCTTTCAAGCATTACCTCATTTAATCCTCACAGCCACCTTGGGAGGTAAGCATTCACTCTGATTCCCATCACACAGACAACAGGAGGCACCCCCAAAGCCACATATTGCGTAAGTGAAAGAACTAGACTCAAACCCCAGTCTGTTCTCTGAGCATACTGGGGAATGAGGACATTATTTCCAGCATCTTGACAGAAAGGAAAATATCACTCAATAAATATGTGTTGAATGAACTACCTAAATAAATCAATGGTGATGAGGATGGGAGAGGGTGAGCATGGCCACGGTGCTAAAGGGAGGTGACCATGGTTTATTATTTTCTCATATTTTCCGGGAAGGAGTTGATTTGATGGGGGGAGGGAGAGGGCATTATGGGTTCTGGAAAGCTTCTGCTCTTCTGGGCAGTTGGTCATTCCAGGCCCATAAGAGTCTGGAAATACAGGAACTGGTTAGCAGGCCTTTGGGTTGCTGGGCAGAGGGAGGAGGGTTCCTGGGGGTCCTTGGGCTCTGAGGAGTAATCATCCCCTTCTGTCTTCCTTCCCGACCGCGGGCTGGGCCTCGCGCCCCTCAGCTCTGTGCCTCGTGCTGGGCTGCATGATCTTCCCCGACGGCTGGGACGCCGAGACCATCCGGGACATGTGCGGGGCCAAGACCGGCAAGTACTCCCTGGGGGACTGTTCGGTGCGCTGGGCGTACATCCTGGCCATCATCGGCATCCTCAACGCCCTCATCCTCTCCTTCCTCGCCTTCGTGCTGGGCAACCGGCAAACAGACTTGCTTCTGGAGGAGCTCAAGCCTGACAACAAAGGCGAGTGTACCCGTCTGCTTCTGGTGGGCAGGGGCGGGCAGGGCAACGTTAAGGTTAATAGTGATGCAGTAGCTGGGAACGGTACAGACAGTATGATCACCTTGAAAACGATTTGGCTTTATGTCTCAGATCTGAAAATCTGCATGCCAGTGGCCCAGCAAAACCCACCAGTGGGTATAAACCCATGAGAAATGTGCAAGAATGGTCTTGGCAGCAGTTTCAAAATAGCAGACAGCCAAAAGCAACCTCAATGGCTATGGACAGGAGGGTAGATAGATAAATGGTGATATATTCACATCACAGAATAGTTCATAATTGGAAATGAATGAACTTCAGTTTATAGTAACAGAATGGGTACCCACTGGAAACACCTTTGAGGGAGTAGAGTGGAGGGGAATAAAGTTCCAGAAGATGGCACAGTGAAATTTATATTGAGCTCAAACACCAAGCACCACTAAGCAATGTATAGTTTAAACACATTTATTTACAGTGATACGGGTAGTTTTAGAAACAAAACAAACAGAAATGAGGAATATAAATGGTAGAATGGTGTGTTTGGGATGGATGAGGGAAGCTAGGAGCAGATGTGGACAGGTAGGTATATACACATTATTGGTAGAACTACTAGAATGGTGCTTTATATCTAGTATATTGCAATTATATATATATATATTTTCTCTTATATAATAAAAGGCTAATATGCAGATTGACTGAATGGCAGAACAACTAGTCACTATGAAGTGCCCTGACCACCAGGGGGCAGACCTTGAAGCAGGAGCTGCTCTCTGGTGCTCAGTGTGCTCCCACAGAGAGAGCCCTGTTCAGCCAGAAGCTGGGCTCACGGCTGGTGAGTGCAGCTGCAGTGGAGGGAGCCTCTCCCACCTCCACAGCAGCTGCACATCCCTCGAGGGCTCCTGGAGTGCGAGAGGGCGCAGGTCAGACTGAAGAACCTCCCCGCCCCCCCCACCCCCCCAGTGCGCAAATTTCATTTGGTATATATACTAGAGGCCCCAGGGCGGGATGGGGCCTAAGCCGGCAGTCAGATATCCCTCTCGCAGTCTGGGATCCCTCTTGCAGTACAGGACCCCTCACCCCATACTACTGTACTTGCCTGATCGCTGTTCCTTAGCACTGCCGGAGAGGTGGGAGAGGCTCCCGCCACTGCCACTGTGCTCGCCAGCCATGAGCCCAGCTTCTGGCTGAGTGGTGCCCCCCTGTGGGAGTGCACTGACCACCAGGGGGCAGCTCCTGCATTGAACATCTGCCCCCTGGTGGTCAGTGCGCATCATAGTGACTGGTCATTCCACCATTTGA
>JAAGEH010000125.1:4046431-4093091 GCA_011751065.1 Lasiurus cinereus | reverse complement strand
TGCATATCAGGGTTTTATTATATAAGATATATATATATATAAATAAAATCAGGTAACATTAAAATACAACAAAAAAACAACTTACACCTAAGGCCAGAACCTTAGGGGTTGTCACTGTTGTCAATGCTTATCTGTGTGTCTTCAAACCTGATCTGTCCCTTTACAAAACAGAAAGCAGTGTTAAGTGCTAAGATGACATAGAACAGGCATCATCCTAAATACCGCCCCCCGACTCTTCAGCTTGAATATTGTGCTCCACTCTGGATCATGTTGTAAAAATCTGTATATCATTTCATGGAGAATCATCTTGCCCTTTTTATCCAGTGCTTAGCATCATGTGAAATAAAGGAGCTGTATTTTCTTACCATCCTCCTTTTAGGGGCTCTTAGTGAGATTTCCAGGTTTTTACTATTACTGGCAAAGCTACAATGAACATTTTTGTCTGTGTCTTCTTATACACAAGTGTTTTCTTGGTGTCTTTCCAGAAGTTAAATTGCACATTTTACCATTGAAATGACAGTGCCAGATTGTTCTCCACTGGAGGGCTGGTCTTCTGACCCAGGGGCCCGCCCTGCCCCTGGAGCAAGGGGAGACACTGCACGGCTTCGGCAGACAGACCCCCGTCTGTCTGGGTGTGGGTTCTCTGCTGTGAGAAATAGTAGTCATTTTCATAGTCACACCCTTCCATGAGCTATTAGCATGAGCTGGGCCTATGTTTAGCACTTTCCATTAATTATATTCATCTCTTGGAATTTCCCATCTATAAAACAGGGATAATGGTGGTGAAGACTATCTCATTTGGCGGGAGGTAATTTGGTATTGTGGTGGAACCCTGAGATCTGTGGAAGCAGATCATCTATGTTGGAAGCAAGCTGAGCTAAGAAGTGATTTCACCTCCATGAGCCTCAGTTTCCTGAATTGACGAAATGAGTGTGATGAAAATGTACCACTGTGCCGAGACCGGTTTGGCTCAGTGGATAGAGCATCGGCCTTCGGACTGAAAGGTCCCAGGTTCGATTCCGGTCTGGGGCATGTACCTTTCTTGCAGGCACATTTCCAGTGTGGGGCGTGCAGGAGGCGGCAGATCGATGTCTTTCTCTCATCAATGTTTCTGACTTTCTATCCCTCTCCCTTCCTCTCTGTAAAAAATCAATAAAATATATTTTTTTAAAAAAGAAAATGTACCACCGTATAGTTTAAACATACATATACTTATGGTAATACAGGTTGTCCTGTGAGGAAGAAAGATTATGCCTGCAAAGGGGCATGTGGTTTATGCTCTGTAAAAGTTGCTACTCCTCGCCACCATTTTACAAATGAGAGGTGCAGTCACTTGCTCAAAGCCACCTAAGTGGTGGATCCAGAATTTGAACCCAGGTCCAAGTTCAAAGACCCAGTGCTGCCCCATTGTCTGCCCCCTTTTCAGCTCTTCCTGGATACCCTACCTAAGCTCCTGGATACCCTACCCTGATATCCTGTGGTTTCTGTGGCCTTGGTATGAAGTCAGGGCCTGCCCTCTGGTGGCAGCTTCCAGAAGTGCATGACTAAAGCAGCCACCTTCCCTTTCTGGTGTGAAGTGGGCCCACTCAGTCAGCGTCCTCTCCCCCTTCCCAGGCACCCTAATAGCTCAGGGTTAAAAGTGACATCAGAGATCTCCATCCTCATGAAGAGTTCAAGATGACTGAGACTCAAAGTTCAGTTCTAAGCCAAAGACCTCCAGGACAAAAGTGAAAAATAAAATAAATTGCTACAACGTCCAGCATTTAGTATGTGCCAAACACTGCGCAGAGTCCTTGGCTGGTGTTCTTTATGTCTTTCTGACCCTCAGAAGCATCCTTGTGAAGGAGGTTGTTCTGTCGTGCAGATGAGGAAGTTGGGACTCAGGGAGGTCCACAGACCTGCTCAGGGTCATCCAACTAGTCTGAGGCCCGGGTAGGATTTCAGAGCCTGGGAACCCACCTCACCACTCTGCCCAGATTTGCCCTGAGGATTGGTCAAGGGGAGCCTCAATGCCTTCGTGGTCTCTGACTTTCTCCAATTCTCTCTCTCTCTCTCTCTCTCTCTCTCTCTCTCTCTTAGATTTTGTGAGCTCTACAGTAAGCTCCGTGTTGCGACCAGGGGGTGATGTCTCCAGCTGGGGAGTCCTCCCCTGTCCCGTTGCTCACTCACAGGGACCCTGAAGGCCAGGATCACAGCCCAGGAATTGACCTGCCCTCAGTGTGTCTCATCTCTTGCCCTCTCATCCTCCATTCAAGCTCTGAGGGAAGACCCTAATCTCAGACTGACTTCTCATCTGCTACCTGCCTACCAGCTCCAGACTTTGAAGAGAGGTGGAGGCTGGGTGCAGCCTGGGGGAGGGGAGAGGCCCTACAGACTCTGGGAGGGCCTGAGTCTGCCTCACCCTCAACTGACCTACGGGAGCCGGACATCCCTTGGGGGTCTCCTCTCCTCTCCCACGTGGCCTGGGGCCCTGCAGTCTCCCAGGGAAGGAGGCACTGGGATCCCAGTGACCCAGGCTCCCTCGATCTGGGAGCTACTGCCTGGTCTCATCCTTGCCACCTCTGGTCCCTGCCTCTTGCAGAAACTTATTCAAGACACTGCCCCAGGGCAACCAAACTCTTTCTTTCTTTCTTTCTTTTTTTGGCTGATGATGGTTCCATCACATCTTTGCAGAGCTCCAGGCACCACCAGCCTGCTCCTAGCTCTCCTGAAGGAGTCTGAGCTGCACCGAGGGAGAAGGCACAGGGCCTCCCTGTCTACTGGCGCCCTGTCCAGCCCCGACTCTGAGAAAAGACACGCAGCCCCAGAGGGAACTGGAGGAGACGCCGGGACTCCAGGCAGCCAGGACCAGGAGTGGCTCTGCCTGGGGCTGGCCTGGCCTCTCTGCTGGGACGTCGTGCTGCTGACTGGACCCTCAACCCCAGCTTGTTTGGACAGCACAGACCCTTTGGCCCTGTTGTTAGGGTTGGAGGTTGGGGAGGGGCCTAACTGCGGGGCATCAGGGGAGGTATCACCCTCTGCCCCCTTCTTGTGCTGCCCGTCCCTGGCATTTGCTAAGGGCGGGACTGTCTTGCCTCTTTGATACTTTTCTGCATAACTTGAACTTGCAGGTCACCTCTGAACAGGGTACCCCCTGTCCCCATCCCCAGGCCTTGTAATCCTGTCCCCACCTCATTCCCTCTTTACCCACCTCTCGCCTTGTGATATGCCCAGGGTCTGCCACCCCATGGGCAGTGCTTGGAGCCGAGGCATGAGTGTGTGAGTATGAGTGAGTGTGTGTGCGTGTGCGTGCGTGTGTGTGTGTGTGTGTGTGTGTGTAAGTATGTGGGGGGGGGGCAGATGAGGAGTCCTCTCTCCCCCTCTCCTTCCACCATGGAGGGCATCTCCCTTCTGCTTGGCGAGAAGCAACTGAGGGAGATTTCAGGTGTTTCTGGACTTCCCTCACTGCCGCATGGACCTGGCCGGAGAGTCACTTGGCTGGGGGCGTGGCAGCCCCTTTCAGGCCCCAGTCCAGGCGGCACCGGGGCTTTTTCCAGTGTGCCTGCTTCTGGCTGCAGGGCCCACTGGAGAGGAGCCTGCGGCCCCACCATTCTGTTAAGTTGGCTCAGCCAAAGGAGGGGAGAAAAGCAGTTAGTGCCATGTATTTGCCAACCTGTGTTCATTTCCATTGGAGTTGGACCTGAGAGGGAGGGTTTCCAAGACAGACTCTAGAAATCCTCTGTCCGAGTCCCCCATCTGGACCCAACCGGGATCGGATGCTGGATCCCGGTACCTGGAGGTCCCCGAGTCCTGATCCTCCTCCTGGGCAAACACCTTCCCCCAGTGCTTTGCCCAGCACCGTACCCCCTCTCTCCTGCTCCTACCAAGCCCTGCACTGCAGCCCCCACTGGCACCTTCCTCAATAGGCTGCCTGCAGGTGGGGCTGGGCACCGGGGTCCCAGGTGGAAGGGAAGGGAGAGGAAAGCCTTGTGGGAGGGAGGGTAGGAGTGGGGGGTAGATCTAAACCAAAACCCAGTGTTGGAAGGTTGCAGAGAGAGAGTCCGGATCAAGTGGTTAGGAATGGGGAGAAGACAGAGATGGGAGAAAGAATGAGACAGGAGAGAGGGAGAAGGGGAGGCAGAGATAAAGTAAGGGGGAGCGAGGAGCAGAGAGGTCCAGAAATGAAGAGAGGAAGAGTGAACAGAAGGGACAGAGAACCTGAGGTGAGGGGAGGGCACTGGAAAGAGGAATTAGAGATCGGGAAGGAGGCATTGGCAAGACAGTGGTGGGATGCAGGGAGAAATGGAAGGGAAAGGAGAGAAGGAGGATGAAGGCCACAGGATGTTGAGGAAGAGGGAGCAGCTGCGTATGTGTGTGCACTGTGTCAGGGGACCTCAATCCCATGTGCCTTGTGGAGAGGTTAGAACCTACTCCCCAGAGGCCAAGGATGGGCCCAGGCGGCTAGCCCTCACATCAGGGGACAGTCCATTTGATTTCTGAGCAGGCGAGTGCCACTGGAGAGGAGGATGGTAGAGAAGAGGGAGGTTCATTCCCTTAGACACCGTCTGAGTGTTTCCATGTCACCACCCGCTCAGCCAGCTGCTGCCCTGGCAGAGGAATTTGGGGTTAGGAAAGCCGTATTGGGTGGGCTGAAGGAACACCAAAGAAACACAGGGAAGGGAAAGAGGTCAGAATGGGGACCAAACCACAGCTCTGTCCCTGAGGCTTCAGCAGAGGTGGGAGCAGAACGGTAACAGGTGCTTGAGCCAAGGCCCTAGGGAAGCCCAAGGGGGCTCCTGGAGCAAGGAAGCCATAATGGTCAGGGGACGCTTGTGGAATGGCCTCACTGGGGTTTAGCCTCTGGGAGGTGGAAGCCGAGAGAGCGCTGTCTCTCGTACTCTTGGCCCCTGAAAGCTGAGCTTTGAGCAGGTCTCTGAGGTGTTCCTCCCAATTGTGACTGGGTCAGAGGGCCTGGCACTCCCCAGCTCTCTCTGCCCTGAGCTGGGGACTCTGCCCTGAGCTGAGGACAGGCCAATGTGGCCACAACCTCAACGCCGTTCAGAGCGCTGGTTGGTCAGGTCCTTCTGGGTCCCCGGGATGTGAAAACTTTCCTCTTTGGGGACCAGTACCCATGGAGGAAAACACTGATTTCCTGAGGGCTTGAGGACCATGGGGAGAATCGAGATCCTGTCACACCTGGAACAGCCAAGACATTGGGGACTTACAGACAAGGCTGTGGGGGAAATGCCTTGGACTTCGAGATTCCCGCCTGGACCCAGGGGAGTCCCCCTTCTGCAGCTTCCAGTGCGAACTGAGAAAGGGAGACCCTCTCTTTGGAGACGCTGGGATGTTCCCAGCACAAGAAACTTCCACAGGCCCCTGCCAGGCTCCGGGCTAGCCTTTGGGTGGGATTGCAGTTTCCTGGGAAAGGAACAAGGGAGCCACAGTCCTTCCCGGAGCTCTGACCAGCAGACCTCAGAGGGCCTGTGCTGTGTGATGTTAGGATAGCTTGGTGTTGTCTACCCCCATTAGTAAGTTTTGTCTGAATGTGTCCTCACTGTTCATTGTTCCACTTGGTAACATTATTTCGGTCCAGACCCCTTCTGCTGCTGCTGGATTTGAGCTTCAGTACAGGTGGAATGATGTTCAAATAAAGAAACACTTCACATCACCCATGATGGCTTCTCTTTCTCTGAGTGGGCCCCCAGGGGATCAAGAGGGGTGGGATTCAGCCTGCCTCTCTCAGGGGGTTTGGCTACATCGTAACAGAGCTCTACCACTTGACAGGATAGTTTCTTTTCCCACCGCAGGAAGTCGGAGGCAGCCGGACCATGGCCAGTGTGGCCCGCAGTGCGGCCAGAAACTCAGGCTCTGTCTTCCTCGGTGCCACTTTCGCGGCCCCACACGTGGCTGCTTGGCATCTCGTCACATGGCTCGCGTTTCCTTTGAAGGAGACTTCTGGAAACCCCAGAGGACTGAGTCACAGGAACACACTAGCTGAAATGTGGTCTGTTAACTGGGTCCAGTGCCACCCCTAAATAAAGTGGAGGTTCTGTTACCAAGGGAAAGGAGAAAACAGATGGAGTGGGCGCTGGCAGTCGGCACACTTGCCTGGTTGCACAGACTTGACTTTGGACTTAGGAGTTGGACTGCAGAAAACAAGACTCCACCTTTTTCTGCCTGTGTGGGCTTGGATGAGCCCCTTCACCTCTCTCTAAATCCCCCTGAACAAATGTGGGTGACAACAGTGATCTTGGGGAAGTTGTAAGGAACAACGAGGGAATGTATGTGGATTGTGTTGTAGTGTCTGCCACATGGTAACATGCCCCATGTGGCAGCTACGTTACCATTTTTGCCCTTGGGAATTGTGGGCACTCAATATAGACTAAGCACTGATGGGACAAAAACAGAGACCCTGACTTAGTGGCCATTCTGGTTGGGGAAATGACATGTAAAAATGTAAAATTTGCAAGGTGCAGGGAATTATGGGTGCTCTGGGTGGGGACACCATCCTGGCTTTTGGAGGGGTGGGTAGAGTTAGGGAGAGGTTTACTGTAGGGTAAGTAGGACCTAGGCAGGCATGGCTCAGAAAAGCCACTCAAGAAAGAAGGCAGGCCCTGCCCAATCTTACACAGTGGTGAGAGCGTCAGCCCATGGACCGAAGGGGTTGTAGGTTCTATTCCTGGTCAAGGGCACGTACCTTGGTTGCAGATTCAATCTCCATCCCCAATCAGAATACATGGGGGAGGCAACCAATGGATGTTTCTCTCTATCCAACTCTCCCCCTCCTTCCTTCCACTCTCTAAAATTCAATAGAAAAAAAATGTCCTCAGGTGAGGCTTAAAAATAAACGATGATAGCTATTTTTTCCCTCTCCTTCTTTATCTTGATGATAGCTACTTTTAAAAAAAGAAAAAGAGCCGAAACCGGTTTGGCTCAGTGGATAGAGCGTCGGTCTGCGGACTGAAGGGTCCCAGGTTCAATTCCGGTCGAGGGCATGTACTTGGGTTGTGGATGCATCCCCAGTAGGGGGCGTGCAGGAGGCAGCTGATCGATGTCTCTCTTTCACTAATGTTTCTAACTTTCTATCCCTCTCCCTTCCTCTCTGTAAAAAATCAATAAAATATATTTAAAAAGAAAAAGAAGGAAAGCATCTTGAGGACAGAGATGGAGGTAAGAAATAGAATGGTCTGTGCAGAGAACTAAATGCTGGACTGTAAAGTGTGAGGCAAGGAGGGACAGAGATTAGTTGATTAGTCTGGAGAGACAAAGGCCAGAAGATAACAAAGCTCCAGATCTGAGAGCAATGGGGAACCATAGAAGGATTTTAAGCAGCAAAGGAACACAATTAGATTTGCATTTCGGAAAAATAACTCTGGTTGCAGTGTTAGGGGGCTGAATTAGAGGGAGACATTTTAATGAAAAAGCAAGGTGGTGGCAGTGTCCCTGAGAAGTAGAAATTCAATATTTAGGAACTAGACTTGAGGACACGTGGTAACTGATTATGAGGGTAAGGAATAGAGTGGCATCAGAAGGACAGTTAAGAAGAAAATTTGACAGTACAGCAGGGGAGCAAGATGAGGCATGCTAAATGTGAGAGACATGTGGAGTAACCTGGTGCAGTTTTCCAGTAGTTAGCTGACATATAGCTGTGAGAGCTCAAAAGAAAGATCTGGACCAGAAATAGCATTCAGGTAATGGTTGGAATGTAAAGCACAGATGAGCTTGCTCAGGTGACTGTATAGTGGGAAAAGCCATGGGGCCAAGGGGCGCTGGAAAACACTAGCCTATGAAGATCAGAGGAATGGATGTCTAAAAGAAGACAATGAAAGAGCCAAGAAAACCACGAGAAGGTATTGTTATGGAAAGGGGAAGGTCAACTGGTCAGGTGGAACAGAGAAGTCCAAAATTCGGGTCTGAAAACTGTGTCCACTGGATTGGGGAACAAGGATGCTACGGTTGAAGAGCGTGTTCAGAGGAGTGTGAGAAGGAACCTTGGCATCTTTGCTATAGTTGATGGTTATGTCCTTGGGGATAATCTGCCTCTTCAGCATGCCCATCTTGTGATGGTTGCCACACCTATGGAAAAGCCCAGGTGGTTCTATCTTTTTTTTTTTAATTAAATCTTTATTATTCAGATTATTACATTTGTTTCTCTTTTTTCCCCTCCATGGCACCCCTCCACCCAGCTCCCACCCTTCCCTTTGCCCTTACCTCCCTCCCATTGACCTCATCCATTGGTGTATGATTTTTGTCCAGTCTCTCCCTGTACACACCTCACCCCTTTTCCCCTGAGAATTATCAGTCCACTCCCTTTCTGTGCTCCTGATTCTATTATATTCACTAGTTTATTCTATTGATCAAATTTTTAATTCACTTAATTTTTTAGATTCACTTGTTGGTAGATATGTATTTTTGTTCATAATTTTTTGGCTTTTACCTTTTTCTTCTTCCTCTTCTAAAAGGGTACCTTTCAGCATTTCATATAATACTGGTTTGGAGTTGATGAACTCCTTTAGCTTTTTCTTATCTGTGAAGCTCTTTATCTGCACTTCAATTCTGAATGATAGCTTTGCTGGATAGATTATTCTTGGTTGTAGGTTCTTGCTATTCATCACGTTGAATATTTCTTGCCACTCCCGTCTGGCCTGCATCATTTCTGTTGAGAAATCAGCTGACAGTCGTAGGTAATGAACTGTTTTTCTCTTGCTGCTTTTAATATTCTCTCTTTGTCTTTTGCTCTTGGTATTTTAATTTTGATGTGTCTTGGTGTGGTCCTCTTTGGATTCCTTTTATATGGGGTTCTGTGTGCTTCCTGGACTTGTAAGTCTATTTCTTTTACCAGATGTGGGAAGTTTTCAGTCATTATTTCTTTAAATAGATTTTCAGTATCTTGCTCTCTCTCTTCTTCTGGCACCCCCACAATTCTGATGTTGGTACGCTTGAAACTGTCCCAGAGTCTCCTTACATTATGTTCACATTTTTGGATTCTTTTCTCTTCTTGCTTTTCCAGTTGAATGTTGTCTGCTTCTTTATATTTCAAATGTTTTACTTGATTCTTGCCTTTCTCTAGTCTGCTGTTAGGACTCTGTATAATATTTTTTATTTCAGTCAGTGTATGTTTAATTTCTATTTGGTTCTTTATCATCTTTTGTTGGACCTTTTCCATCTCTAGTTGGCTCTTTTGCATCTCTAGTAGGTCCTTTTTCATCTCCTCTTGGCTCTCGCTAAATTTATCCATCTTTTCTAGCATATTCTTGAAAAACCTTATAAGCGTGGTTTTGAATTCTATATCCAGTCGTTTTTTTCCCTCCATTTCTTTTGTTTGTGATCCCTTCCCTTGTCTCGGCATTTTCACTATGCCGGGGAAACTTCTGTGTTGGATTCAGCCTTATGATACCAGACGCAAAACCTAAGAAGCCTCTGTTGAGCTTGGGAGGGGTGGAGTCTCAGGGCTTAAGGGACCGCCTTGCCTTCCAGTCGGCCCCGTCCTCCACGGCCCCTGAGTCTCACGTGACTGGGTAATGGCTGGAGTGGTCCTTGTTCGCGCCCGCAGTGCCTCTAACTGCTGCCTTTCCAGCTCCCCTGCGCACCAGGACCACACGAGTCTAGGTCCCCAGGGTTTCGCCCGAAACAGGGGCCCAGTGGACTCAGAAGTGGCACAGTTCGGAGGGTCTGTCTCTCGCCCACTCGCGAAAGCCAGCAGCACAGTCAGCAATCTGTCCTCGCGACCAGACTTGATCTTTTGCGACTCCCCTAAATTTCTGTGCACCTCTCCCTTTTCACAGTCCAAACTCCCCCATATGAGTTTGGCTGGATCTGGGGTTTAGTGTCGTAAGAGAAAGGGTTCAATGCCATTGGGAATCTCCGTTTCCCTCCCGCCAGAGAAAGCCAGCCAGGTACTCCGGCACCCGCTCTCTCAGCGCGTGCGTCTCTGTACCTTGGCTTTTTGCAGCTTCTCTGGGTTTCTGTGAGCCCCTCTCTTTCCTTCTAGCTGTAGAACTTCCACTCGGCCAGCTTTCCTGTGGTTCTGGATGATGTCCGTTCTGTCTTTTAGTTGTAGTTTTGAAATTGTTGTGCGAGGCAGCAGTGTAGGTGTTTACCTATGCCGCCATCTTGGATTCTCCCATTTTATTGATTTTTCACAGAGAGGAAGAGAGAATAGAGAGCCAGAAACATCGATGAGAGAGAAACATTGATCAGCTGCCTCCTGCACACCCCCTACTGGGGACGTGTCCGCAACCAAGTTACATGCCCTTGACTGGAATTGAACCCGGGACTTTTCAGTCTGCAGGCTGACACTCTATCCACTGAACCAAACCAGTCAGGGACCTTTTCTTTTTTAAAAAAATACATTTTATTAACTTTTTACAGAGAGGAAGGGAGGGGGACAGAGAGCCAGAAACATCAATGAGAGAGAAATATCGATCAGCTGTCTCCTACACACTCCCCACTGGGTATGTGCGCACAACCAAGGCACATGCCTTGACCAGAATCGAGCTTGGGACCCTTGAGTCTGCAGGCCAATGCTCTATCTACTGAGCCAAACTGGTTAGGGCTCTTCTCTTTCTTGATATCCTGTTTTATTTTTCTTGGGTTTATAATCAGCATCCTCCTCATCTGGAGGTCTCTTCAAATGGCTTCAGATCCTCTTTAGGAGCAAAGCAGCCATCACCTTCAGGCTCATCTTTACTTTGTGGCCATTTTTCTTAACATACTTTTATTGATTTCAGAGAGAAGGGAGAGAGAATCACTCACTGATGGGCTGCCTCCTGCACCTCTCACACTGGGGATCAAGCCTGCAACCCAGGCTTATGCCCTGATTGGGAATTGAACTGGGACCTCCTGGTTCATAAGTTGACGCTCAACCACTGAACCACACCAGCTGGGCAGTCATTTTCCTTCTTTTACTTTTGTATCCCCGGAGGCTCTAACCTTTTCCTCCTTTCATTTTTTTTTTAAGTTCCTTCTTCTTCTTTTTTTTTTTTAAAGACATATATTTTAAAATATATTTTATTGATTTTTTTACAGAGAGGAAGGGAGAGGGATAGAGGTAGAAACATCGATGAGAGAAAGACATCGATCAGCTGCCTCTTGCACACCCCCTACTGGGGATGTGCCCATAACCAGGATACATGCCCCTGACCGGAATCAAACCTGGGACCTTTCAGTCCTCAGGCCGATGCTCTATCCACTGAGCCAAACCGATTTTGGCTTCCTCCTTTCATTTTTGTCTGTCTCTATGCTTTTTAGAACTTCAATCTTTGTGCTTGCTTTTCCCCCTTCTCTTTGTGTTTCTCTTCAGAATCTTTATGTTCACTGTTGCCATGTTTGGACTTCTTGGTCCTCCTCCTCTTCCTTCTTGTGCTCTTGCTGGAGTTTCTGATCTTTGTGTTTATGAGTCATTCAATCGGGAATCCGCTGCGATCTGGAAATTGCTGTGCAGACGGTCCCCATTCATTTGGGCCAGAGTAGCAAGGGGCAGGGGCAGGGAGGCGCTGAGGAGACACAGAAGATGGGAGGGACATGTGTGGGGCTTAGAGGCCCCAAGGTGTGGAAAGCAGGCGTGGACCCCAGCAGTTGTATAACAGCCTAAATTCACATTTCCTTGAATTGTAACTTTTGGTATTTGTTCGCTTGCTTTTTTATCTTTTATCCACATGCTGTGTCGTTTTATTTTTGCCTGTCTTCTATATTTGTCACTTTTTTTATAGAGCTGTTTTAGGTTCACAGCAAAATTGAGCAGAAAGTACAGAGATTTCCCATTTTCTCCCTGCCTCAAAGGTGCAGTCTTTCATATTAATAATATCCCCTCACAAATATTCCTCTAGCCGGTTTGGCTCAAGGGATAGAGCGTTGGCTATAGACCAAAGGATCCTGGGTTCAATTACGGTCAAGGGCACATACCTCAGTTGCAGGCTCCTCTCCGGCATGGGCCCTGGCTGGGTGCATGCATGAGGCAACCAATTGATGTGTTTCTCTCTGTCTCTCCATCTCCCTTCCACTCTTTTATCTAAAAATCAATGGAAAAATGTCCTTGGGCGAGGATTAAAAAAAAAAATTCTCTCATGGAAATGGTACATTTGTTACAGTTAATGAACCTACATTGACACATTATTTTCAGCCCAAATACATAGTTTGGAGAAATGTATAATGACATGTATCATTATGGCATCATTCAAAACAGTTTCATCATCTGAAAAATCTGTGCTCTGCCCATTCATTTCCTTTCTCCATCTCCTGGCAATCAATCTTTTAGTGCCCCAATAGTTTTGCATTTTCTAGAATGTCATCTTCAGTCATGCACCACTTCATGACAGCAGTTAAGCAGCTTTGTCACTGTGCGAACATCATAGAGTGCACTTACACAAACCTAGATGATGGTACAGCCTTCTGCACACCCTGGCTATATGGTATAGCCTATTGCTTTTAGGCTATAAGCCTACATAGGATGTCATTGCACAAAACGACACAAGATTAAATCAAGCACAAAAGAAAATACAATAAAAAGATGCAATGAACACAAGATGTATGAGGCTGCTGTTGGTATAGAACAGCATAATGTTTTAAAGCAAACTTCAGTTTTATAAGTAGGAAGAGTACTCTAAAATAACAATAAACATACAGTAAATACATAAGCCAGTACCACAGTCATTTATTATTAACAAGCATCATGTATTGTACACAGAATAGTGTGTGTTATACTTTTACACTATTGGCAGTGCAGTGGGTTTGTTAACACCTGCACTAGCACAAATGCACGAGTAATGCATTACTTTACAGTGTTAGGACAGCCACCATTTCTCTAGGCAATACAAAATTTTCAGCTCCATTAGAATCTTATGGAACCACCATTGTATATGTGGACCATCATTAACTAAAATGTCATTTAAAAATATTTCTATTTTTATTGATTTCAGAGAGGAAGGGAGAGAAAAACACCAGGGATAAGAGAGAATCATTGATCAGCTGCCACCTGCACACCTCCTACTGGGGATTGAGCTGCAACCCAGGCATGTACCCTTGACTGGAATTGAATCTGGGATCCTCCAGTCTGCAGGCCCATGCTTTATCCACTGAGCCAAACCGGCTAGGGCAAGTTGAGCACTTTTTTATATATCTGTTGACCGTCTCTGTCTTCTTTGGAAAAATGTCTGTTCATATCCTTTATCAGTTTTAAATTGAAAAAAAATTTTTTTTGCTTAGTATGTGTTTGATATATTTTGGATATTAACTTATCATCAGATATATGATTTGCAAGCGTTTTCTCCCATTTCATAGGTTGCCTTTTCATTTTGTTGAGTTTCATTTGTTGTGCAGAAGCTTTTCAGTTTGATGTAGTCCCACTTTTTTTTTTTCAAATATATTTTATTGATTTTTTACAGAGAGGAAGGGAGAGGGATAGAGAGTTAGAAACATCGGTGAGAGAGAAACATTGATCAGCTGCCTCCTGCACACCCACCACTGGGGATGTGCGCACAACCAAGGTACATGCCCTTCACCAGAATCGAACCTGGGACCCCTCAGTCTACAGGCCGATGCTCTATCCACTGAGCCAAATCAGTTTCGGCTGCTTTTGTTTCTTTTGCCTTTGATGTAAAATTCACAAAATCAGCACCAAAACTGGTGTCACAGAGCTTACCACCTACGTTTTCTTCTAGTTTTATGGTTTCAGTCTTACATTTGTCTTTAATCCATTTTGAGTTAATTTTTGTATATGGTGTTAGATAGTGGCCCAGCTTTATCCTGCATGTGGCAGTCCAGTTTTTTCAGCACCATTGTATACTCTTAGCACCTTTGTCAAAAATTAATTGACCATAGTGCTCGCTTCAGCAGCACATATAAACCAGAGGCCTGGGGCATGAAATTTGTGAACTGGGGTGGGGACCTCAGACTGGCCTGCACCCTCTGGCAGCCCGGGAGCCCTCGGGTGATGTCTGACTGAGAGCTTAGGCCCATTTTAACCGGGGAGTGGGCCTAAGCCGTGTCAGACATCCTTAATGTTGCTATGGAAGTGGGAAAGGCTTAATGCAGGAGCTGCCCCCTGGTGGTCAGTGCATGTCATAGCAACCAGTCATTCTTCCATTCATTATTAGCCTTTTATTATATAGGATTGGAAGGATTACAGAGATTAGCATGGTCCCTGTGCATGGATGACACGCAAATTTGTGAAGCACTCTCGCTCTCCCACAATTAACTGACCATGTATGCATGGTTTTATTTGGGCTCTCTATTCTGTTCTTTTAACCAATGCCATACTGTTTTACTATAGCTTTAGAATATAGCTTGCTTTTGTTCTATTTCTGTAAAGAAAATAATAAATTTTGATAGGATTGAGTTGAATCTGTAGATTGCTTTAGACTTTTATTGTTGGGTTTTAAGAGTTATCAGATATATCTTTTGCAAATATTTTCTTCTAGTTTATGATTTATCTTCTCATTTTTTTGATAGGGTCTTTTCCAGAAGTTAATTTTTACCAAAGTCCAGCTTACCAATGATCTTTCATGGATGATGGCTTTACTGTTGCAAATAAAACGTCATTGTCAAACTCAAGGTTTTTTTAAAAAATTTTCTCCTGTTTTCTGGGTGTTTGATAGTTTCTTTTTACATTTAGGTCTACGATCCATTTTGAATTAAAATTTTTGAAGGATGTCTGTATTTCCTCTGCTTGTGAAATATTAGCTATGTTTGTATGGGTCTACCAGTATTTCTGGACATTGTATCCTGTTCCATTGACGACCTCCTGTTCTTATTTCAATACTATCGTCTTGACTACTGTAGGTTTAAATTATTGAAGTCAGACAGTGTTAGTCCTGACTTTGCTCTTCTCTTTCAATATTGTATTAGACTGATATCCTAACAATGAGTCTTCCTATCCATGATCATGGACTATCCATTTTTTAGTTCTTCTTTCATCACTTTTGTAGTTTTCCACCATAGAGTTCTTGTACATATTTTGTTAGATTTGTTTACTTATTTTGGGTGCTAATATAAATGTTATAATTCTCAAATTCCAATTATTTTGTTGGTATATAGAAAAGTGACTGACATTTGTTTATTAACCTTATATTCTGCAACCTGCTATTAGCACGCTAGTTGTTCAAGTTTGTTTTTGTTAATTCTTTTGGATTTCCTACAAGACAATTAGGTCACTTGTGAACAAAGACAGTTTCATTTCTTCCTTCCTAATCTGTGTAGTTATTTCCCTTTCTTGTTCTGTTGCATTAGCAAGGTCTTCCAGTACAAATATAAGACAGTGAACATTTTTGCCTCATTCTAGGTCTTAGTGTCAAAGCTTCTAGTCTCTCTTGATTAAGTAGGATGTTAGCTGTACATTTTTTTGTAGTGACTGTTTATCAGGTCGGGACTCCTTCCTAGTTTTGGAGATGTGCCCTTTTATCTGCATGTCTTTATTGTCCACAGGGATATTATTCTGCTTTCTTTGGCATTTGACTTTGGCCCTTCCTGTTAAGCAAATTCATTTTTCTTCATTTTTAAGGAGACAGAGTTTTTTGTTTCAAGTTCCTACAGTACTTTTTACATGTAAAGTATTAAAATATGAAACATACAAAAATCAGCTGTTTGAGCTCAGCACAGAGTAGGATTTTATAAGCGTTTCTCTCAGGAGTTAATAAATACTTAATAATATATTAAATAACTTATCCCCAGAAGGAAAAAACATCCTAGATTTAATGGAAAAACCCTAGTTTCACTCATATTCTGTGAATGTGATTCCCCCAACCGTATCTCTATTTTGACTGTCCTGAGAAGATACTCTATTATGACTATCTTTTCAATGTGGAGCTCTGTCCGTGGGGGCTTTGCTGGTTAGTTTTTTTTTTTTTGGGGGGCTCAGACTGCTCCAGCCCCTTGGCTTAACCAAGCATCCTTGGTACCCACTGCAAACCTCTCCCATTTTGGCTGTAGTTCTCAAATTGGCTCACTGAACTTCCAAGTGAGAACTTGTTCTGGAGTTGAGATGTATCAGATGCTCCATTGCTTCTTCTGGAACAGGTGATACCATGCAAGTCTTGTCGCTATTGGTGGTTTATTTCTACATAACTTATTTTTGGGGCTCATGAGAGATACTTTTCTTGTAATGTTGCCCAAAGTTTTGTTTTACTACCATGGCCACTCTGTGCACTTTTATGAAAGATTTAAGAAATATTCAAAACAGTATTATCTTAGAATTACTGCCAGGTTAAGTTTTGAAAATAGAAACAGGTAAAAGTTGTAAGGGAACACCATCTTCTTCAATAACTATGCTTTTCTCTAAGCTGTTGCCTTTATCAATCTTGAGCAAAGGGTATATACATTAAGAACTTTGGCAAAACCCCTCTTATCTCCCTGACCTTCACAGATTATAGAGGCTGTCCCAGCTCTGGTTGACAAGCTTACACTAGTAATCTATGTAGTTTCAAAGCAAATGGACCACTTCATTTGGCCAATGAAGCACGTTTTTCTTCAGGGTGTCCTCTGCTAAAGAGAGAACCCTGTACCCTCACACTGATGCCCCAGGCCAAAAAGTCCTGACTGCTGTTTACAAGGTAGAAAAGGGTATGACATACTTTTTGTTAGTTATTTCTAGGCACAGATTCACAGCATTTCTAGCTTTCTCTTTTGATAAACTGCAACATTTCCAAAATTGTCAGTTTGGATCTGCCATTTAGAAGAGACACATGTTGGACAAGTTATATTTTCTAAAATTCATTAAAAACCTACAAAACAGAAATAATACCTACCTTATACATTAAGTTTGAATGAGCTAGCCGATGGCATAAATGGAAAAGTCTGACAATCTGGAAAGCCATAAATAAGATGCACCACTGCACTAGTTTAATACTATTCAGCTTCTTATATTTATACCATATCAAAAGTACAGTACTGATACCTTGCGAGACTTCCCAAAAGCCTCCCTCTTGCAGCTCGGCCACCAACATGCCATCCAGATTCAGGAAGACCCGAAAACTTCGGGACCATGTGAGCCACGGCCACGGCCGCATTGGCAAGCACAGGAAGCACCCCGGGGGTCGCGGTAATGCTGGTGGCTTGCATCATCACAGGATCAACCTTGACAAATATCACCCAGGTTACTTTGGGAAAGTTGGTATGAGGCATTACCACTTAAAGAGAAACCAGAGCTTCTGCCCAACTGTCAACCTAGATAAACTGTGGACCCTGGTCAGTGAGCAGACACGGGTAAATGCTGCCAAAAGCGAGACTGGAGTTGCTCCACTTGATGTGGTGCGATCTGGCTACTACAAAGTTCTTGGGAAGGGAAAGCTCCCAAAGCAGCCTGTCATTGTGAAGGCCAAGTTCTTCAGCAGAAGAGCCGAGGAGAAGATTAAGGGTGTTGGGGAGGCCTGTGTCCTGGTAGCTTGAAGCTACGTGGAGGGAAGTTCATTAAAATGTCCAAGTACAGTGGTATCTTGAGATACGAGTGCCCTAACATACGAGATTTTTGAGATACGAGCTGTCGAGCGAGCGATTTTTGCTTTGAAATACGAGCAACATTTGAGATATGAGTAATCGCGCGGATCGGCCGGCTGCACACGACCCACCAGTTTACCCCGACTCGAGCGTCTCATAGTTTCCCATGCCTCAAGGTTACAAACGAATTAAACTCGTATCTCGAGGTACCACTGTACTTTTGAAAAACAAACAAACCCCAAAAGTACAGTACCTAGTAATAGAGTAGGTATTTGATAACAATAGCAAATATACTAACTCCTAATATCATGGATGCCTTACCTTCACATTCCTAGCACTTTACATATAGCCTGGCAGGCAGTAGGGCTTTAGTAAATAATTATAGAACAGAACCTTCCAATTCTGGCAATAACCCTGTGGTATAGCTGAAACATTGAACCAGGCTTCAATTTCCCATCTTTAAATTCTAGCATCCGACTTGCTTCCTTTTAGAATTATGAGACCAAATAAGACACTATATATGGCCCAGCTAAAGTGGCTCAATAGTTGAGCATTGACCTATGAATCAGGAAAAGTTCGATTCCAGCTCAGAGTACATACCTGGGTTGCAGCCTCCATCCCCAGTAGGGGGCATGCGAGAGGCAGATCAATGATTCTCTCTCATCATTGATTATCTATTTCTTCCTCTCCCTTCCTCTTTGAAATCAATAAAAATATATTCTTAAAAAGGCACTATACTCCTAGCCGGTTTGGCTCAGTGGATAAAGCGTTGGCCTAAGAACTAAAGGGTTCCAGGTTCGATTCTGGTCAAGGGCACATGTCCAGTAGGGGGTGTACAGGAGGCAGCCAATCAGTAGTGATTCTTTCTCATAATTGATGTTTCTCTCTCTCTCCCTCTCCTATCCTCTGTGAAATCAATGAAAAAAAAATATAGATTTTTTAAAAAGGCACTATATATGGAAATATTTCTTAAAGACCATGAACCTATTTTTTCACCCTAGGGCAGAATTCAATTGTGGCTGTTGTAAGATTACTAAGTACTCCTACAGGCATTTTGGAAAGGCCTTCAAAAAAAGGTAATTTTTATTATGTCTTCAACTGGTTATTTCCTAAGCTTCTTAAAGAAATAAATAGCTTTTTCTCTATTTTTGAATCCCTTATATGCTTAGTGGTAGTGCATCATAGGTCTCAGCAAATATTTGTCAAACAGTATAATACTGTTACAGCAATCAATCAGCAAGCACTGCTGTTTACTTGCAAAACATGCCCTGATTCCAAATATTTCTCCTTAACTGTTATTACTGTCTTAATAGAAACCATCACTGTATTGTTGCTTGCCTGAATAATTGCTATAACTTCCAAACTGGTTTCCTGGCATCTACTCACCTCTCCCCAAATTGGATCAAAAGTCAGAGTAATTAAACATAAATTAGACAATGTTATCTCTCTGCTTGATATTTTGCAATGACTTTCCCACTGTACTTAGAATCAGTTTCTTTAAACCTACGGGCTGTCCCTCAGGTACCAGCAAATCTCACTAGCCACGTACTTCTGTAAATTCAGTCTTATTGGAGCTCAGCCATGTACTGCTATGGCTGTTTTTGTGCTGCAATGGCAGAGCTGAATAATTGTGACAAAGGCCACATGGCTTGTAGAGCCTAACTATATTATGTGGCCCTTCAGAGAAAGGCCAGTTTGCTGACCACTGTGCCATATGACCCAATGCCTATCTTCTTGGGTATCTACCACCCCTCTTCCCTGCCCTGGTCATTCACTATATCCTAACCACAGCATTCTTGCTCAGAAGCTTTGTACCCGCTATTTAACTCCCCAGGAATGATCTTTATTATCATCCCATGAATGCCTCCTTACTACTGAGGTCTCAGCTTAAATGTCACCTTCCTCGAAACCTCCCCGAACCTCCCTAATTATCTAACAGCTGTGAAACAATAACATGGTAATGACTACTTGAAATTATGGATTGATTTAGTTCTCACTCTGCTCTAGAGTGTAAGCACCTTGAAAGCAGATATTTTTATGTCTTCCTCATGCCCCATTTTAATCATATAAACCCACCACCGAAAACAATGCCAAAATTATTTGATAGAAAAGAACGAGGACAATAAGTCATTGCTGAATGAATAAGGTTAAGGCCAAGGTCAGGAACTCTAGTTTGGTTCAAGTCAGTTTGCAATGTTCAGTTCCTCTGCTGCAGACTGACCTGTCCATAATCATAATAAAAGGCAGAATGAAGACCAATCCATATTCCTGGCCTCATTATAGGCACAACACTAAGAGCACATCCTCCTGAACATTGGTACACCTTGCCCTCTTCAGGTAAGGAAACATGTAAATTCGGCAAGGCAAGGTCAAGAACTGGACAAAGAAGTTCGCAACTTTATGATTATTATGGTTAAGAATTTTATTATCAAAATTATTACATCTCTTGTGAAAGTTCAAATGTTACATCAAGGTGTAAACACTCCACTTGAGAAAGAAGTGATACTTCTTCCCTTCCAAGAGTTCCCCCCACCCCCCCGCCCCCATCCCCCCCAGAGGTCTGGTCTTGACAGCACCCTGCCCACACAGAGTGGCTGGGGTCTCTGCACGTGCCAGGCAGGGTGAGGGCCGCCTGCCTGCTGGCCTCTCCCCTTGGTTAACAGCCAAGGAGAGAATGCAAACCCCAGCCCAAATGGAGAGACATTTACATACGTTTATATAATATACAAAGAAACCAGCATCCCAGGCCACATGATTTCCACTCCCAAGGCTCTCCCAGACTGATGGGTTTGTGGGGGAAACAATAAAAAGAAAAGTATTCTGCTGAGTTGTCAGCATTAAAAAGAAAAATCTCCCCTCATTTGAGCAAACACCTGATTTCAATTTTGAAAAAAATGAAATTTTGTAACAGTCACACACAAAGAGAGAAGACTGTGCATATGATAGTTGTAGGAAGGGTAGAAGGAAGGGGATGGAAGAGGCTGGGCAAACAAAACAAACAAACAAACAAACAAAAAACAATCTGGAGGGAAGGAAGGAGGGAGACTCACAGTATTATCTTGTCCAAAAGAAAAGAAGTAAGGTCCACTGCAGCACCAGGGATTACACCTGTCATAGATCTGCTACCCCTACCATGGTTATAACTGAATACAAAATTAGATAAATAAAAACACGCCGGATATTACAGTAAACAAGTGAAAGAAAGAAGCTGGCAACCGTATGGAATTTAAAAAGATTGTGTACCCCACCTGGGCTGGCTCCAAGGCTCCTCCAGGGGTGTACAACAGGCACAATGCACTGATGGGGAGAAGCCAGTCTGCTCTTGTCTCTCATCCAGAACAGTGTTAGGTGCGTGGGTGGCTTCCCAACTGTCTCACCCAGGCCACTCTCAAATAAGCATTCCCCAAAGAAATGTGGAACATGCCCACACACAATCACAGTCCTGTCGGCACCACTCCACACATCTTTCCACTCTTACCCTGCAGTCACGAGTGCATGCTCCCCAATCACGGAGGCGGTCCTACTCATGGGATCGTCAACTCCTGATTAATTGGGAGTAGAAAAAATAAAATTCAAAGAATTCCCAAACCATCTGGGATCCTTCCTAAGTAAATTTATTGCCAACAGCTGATAAGTAGCAATTGGCCCACTTCACTTATCATTCCTCTTTTCTTTACCTATTACCTTCATGGGTTACTGAGCTGTGAAATAGCTTGGGGAAGGGGAGTGGGATGGTAACAGCTGGGGGCTCAGACAATCTACTAGGTTAATCTGCTCTTGAATAATCAAGAGTTGACCACAAGCTTTTCTTCAGAGAGCCAGGCACCCCTTAGTCAGAGCACATTCCAAGCTTCACTATCCCTACCTATTTCTTGGTGATTTAAAGACAAAGGTAGGAACATTCTTGGTGGACACATCTTGGCTGGATATCTGCTTTTGGAATGGTTGTCTTCCGGTGAACATTTACATACCTACCTTTTTTCTTAAGTGCATAAAACCCTAACACTATCAGATGGCTTGGGGTTTGGAGATTGGCTCTTTTCATATTTTTTCCTTTGAAAAGAAAACTTTTTTTTTGGATTTAAAAAGATGTCCTCACTGCACAAGTGACTACAGGCTACAGGCAAGGATGGGAGACGGAGGCTTCAACACAACTCATTGCACTTAGAACCGTTACTAACCGAAACACCATTTGCTTGTCAACAATGTACCCTTAACAGCAGGGATAAACTTCTTTAAAGTCTCTGCTTCAGACAAGATTTACATCTTTCTCCAAGGCCTGAGCCTGTTGTGACCACAAGTCTTGTTTCTTGTCGACCAGACCCATCCTCTGGCACCTTGTACCCCCTTCCCCAGCAATTTGCTTGGCCTAGATTCCAGAGGCAGCTGGAAGGAAGCAGCTATGGGCTCATTCAGTTCTATTTGCCCAAATCCAGAAGCCCTAGGAAAGTCCTGTCTGAGTCTTGACTCCCGACCCTTGCAATGGCTGGAGTCGGTACTGGTGCACACCCCCACTCCCGCGGTGCGGGTAGTGCTGTGAATTGGAAACCGCAGATACCCTGGAGGCCTGATAGGCAGTGGACTGCCCAGCATTGGGCAGACTGATAGTCCGTAAGTCTGATGGCAATGACGACCTAGAGTTCTGAGGAAAGGAGGTGGAACTCAGAGTTCCTGTGCTGGACTGGGAAACCGAGTCTGAGGTCGGTGAGTCTGAGGGCCCCTGCGGGGTAGGGCTAGCAGCACTAGAAGGGCAGCTCCTCCTTGGAAGACTGCTGCCCATGCTGTTTCCAGAATGTGGCTGGCTGCTATAATACCCTGGTGTCCCCGTAAATGAGGCCAATGAGTCTGTGGACACAGGGTGGGCGGGGCTGGAATAGGATGTAGAGGAGAGGGAGGATTCTGAAGAACCGTGAGAGGGGGGGTTTCCAGGTCTCAGTGCAGTAGTTCGATAACTGTATCCTGGAGATTGGGTGGGATGTCCTCGAAAGGGGGAAGAACTTTGTTGAAGGAGGCTTTGTGATTCTGTCCGTGGACTATCACACTGCAGGAGCTAGAAAGAGTTGGGAAGAAAAAGATAAAGTGAAAAAGTCCCTATTTAAGCCATTTAAGTTTGTAAATATTTAAAACACCCCCCCTTTTCTTCTTCATCTTAACTACTGTTCTTTTTAGAATACCAAAGACAACAAAATAGCTATCTCTAATCACTGGAATAATTTGATTACCCGAAGGTAAGCAGATGATAGCTTATTTCTAAGGCTGCTAAAACTATACACAAAGATGGCATCTCAAAACATTGGCATCCAGCCCTAACTGGTTTGGCTCAGTGGATAGAGTGTCGGCCTGTGGACTGAAAGGTCCGAGGTTCGATTCCAGCCAGGGGCATGTACCTTGGTTGTGGGCATATCCCCAGTAGAAGGTGTGCAGTAGGCAGCTGATTGATTTCTCTCTCTCATTGATGTTTTTAACTCTCCCTCTCCCTTCCTCTCTGTTAAAAAAATAAATTAAAAAACAAAAAAAACAAAAACCACACCCAAAAACCAAAAACCAAAAACATTGGCATCCAGAACATACTCTTATGCCCAGAGATGAGCAATTTCTCGCCTCACCTGGTAGCTGTATCTGGAAGGGCTGTAAACGGCCGCTCCTTTTGAGAGTGCTGAGCTCAGTGTCTCTGGGCCTTCTCCATCTGCAGGATCTAGAATGCAATACAAAATCAACTTGGCCTCTTAGAAAGTGAGAAATAGCCATTGCTTATTGCAATCACCAATGCCATCACTAACCCATGCTGCTCTCTTTCTGACAAATAAGGTGAGTGTAGCATGCGACAAGGGCAAAGGAGTGGTTAATTATGGGCTATGTCTTAAATGCTTGATCTGACTCCTGTCTCCTTTTTCTTCATCCTCCAACAGGGTAGATTTCCAGGCCTTTGGAACAGATGAGTTACCAAAAGGTATCCCTTGGGGGGGAAAAAGAAAAGCAGACAGAGAGAAAGCAATGGTATCTTAAGAATGCTGTAGCCCAAAAGAGTAGAAGCAAACCAAGCTGGAACCATGATTACAATGAAGCCCAACTACATAAGAAACTGACTCACCTCAGCCTAGCATTTGTTATGAAATATATGGAGCCTGGTCACAACTGGTTGGCAGCACAAAGTCTTAGGCTTACCTGAATCTTTCTCTGTGATGTTATTCTCCCAGGTGGGAGAAGGCTCTCCTTTTTGGGCTACCCTCACACTGCTTCGGAGGACTTTGGGGATGCTCCCTCCTTCTCGGAGTCGTTCTACTGATGTGGGAACCATCCTGTGAAGGCAACAGGGTGCAAGTTTATGCTGCAGGATTTCAGAGTCAAGAGTCTGGAATAAATGAATCTCTGACAAAGGTTGTATAACACATTCACTTAAAAAACATCTTCTTAGACATCAATTTAAAACAAGGTATTTTCTCTGCCTCAAACTATGCCAGGCACAAAAGAAAAAGGACTTTTAAAGAAAAAGCAAAATAAAGGCTTAAAAAACAATTACATTCCATCTTGATATGTATAAAAAAAAAAAGCAATCAAGGAAAAAGTAAATTTAAAGATGTCTACTACTTTTAACCCCCCTGCCAAATTATAAGAGAAAGTTTAGAAAGTTACAGAGGTAGTAAAAGCGAGCCATAGAAGAAATGGGCTCAGGGCACAAGTTACAGAGGCAAAAGGGCCCTTGGAGCTTAGGAGAGAAAAAGGCAGAGGTGACACACCTGGGGGAAGGGAAAGTCATGGGCAGGCTCCCAATAGGGAAGAGTGTGCTCAACCCCCATTTTGAAATGCTAAGTTTTCTCTCCTGTGAAGTCATGGCACATAGTATTTAATAAATGTTTCATTTATTTATTTGAGCCCCACCTATTCTTTCCCAGACTTCATTTCTTCAGTTCAAGATCACTGAACTGCCTCATCCTCTATTTCACTCATCTGGGATACTCTAGTATTCGCCATCAGTATTAGTTATTTCTGGTCTCCCCTAAGCCAGACAAGTCCTTTCAGAAGATGACTTATCTCTCTGCTAGCTGTGTGGAATTGAGACTTCTGTTGTCAATTTAAAGTGGAACTGAGCTGAACTCCTGATTTACCTTTCATATGAAATGAGAGGCAGTGTTAGGGCCCAGCAAATACTATACTGTATACAGTTCAAAGGGTGTACAACAGGATCGGTGGCAATTGTTTGCTTTTGTAAAGCTGAAGGTGGGGGTGTTTTGGCTGATATTATTTTATCAGCTGAACAAGATTGAGGGCACTGTTGTCTTTCTCAGATAAGTGTTTCCATACATTTTAGATAAAACTGGGAACAACTCATTTAATTATTAAAGCATCAAATATCAACTTACCACCTACTGCTGATATTCTCTTGTGGTCTGCAGTGAGATGAAGTGCCTCTGGAATCAGATGGGCTTACTGCCTCCAAGTGGGACAGAGAGGAATGAGATGGGGAGAACTTTTTGTGAGGGGAAGATGGGGTTCGGGCTGAGGATCCCTGCACTCCATGGGCACCAGTGTCAGAAAGTGAGTTACTGCTGCCTTGCCCAGCTCCTGCAGACTTGCTTTTGCTCTGTGCAGAGTCACTGCCCCCACCAGAATTCTCCTTGGCTTCCTGTTTCCGTTTGCGGTACTCCAGCAGGGATACCTAGGAAGGAAATAACAATCAGGACTCTAGACATTGTTAGTGGATCAGTAGCAATTGGGAGATATGGGCTTCTATTAACCATTAGCAAGCCAGGCAAACAAAGCAGGTACCAACACTGGCAACTTCTGACAGGTATGATGGAGATCTGAGTAAAGCTACATATTTACATCATTTAGATATTGGTAAGGAGAAGAGAAGACACCAGGTAATACTATTTTTAAGGAGTGGTGTTCACTAGTAAAACTCAACATTTTTTCCACCTTCAGAAAACCTTGTGAGATTACAGTGCTATCTGCAGTAACGGTAGGTAGCTCCTAGAAAAGGGACAGACAGTGGAGAGATGGGAATTTATGTAGTTTGAAAAAGTCTTCCAGGTGATTCTGATAGCTTTTTCTAATATCTTAGAAATCCTTAGAAATAATTGTTTAAAAAAACAAGAGAAAAGCCTGGCCAGCATGGCTCAATGGTTAAGCGTTGATCTATGAACTAGGAGGTCACAGTTTTGATTCCTGGGCAGGGCACATGCCTGGGTTGGAGGCTCGATCCCCAGTGTGGGAAGTGCAGGAGGCGACCAATCAATGATTCTCATTATTGATGTTTCTATCTCTCTCTCTCTTCCTCTGTGAAATTAATAAAAATATAAAAAATAGCCCCAAACAAAAGAAAAAGCCAATTTTTCAAGGTTACTAAATGTGCTTAATTTTCCAAGATACACTCAAGAAATTCATTAGTGGAGAATCCAAGATGGCGGCATAGGTAAACACCTACACTGCTGCCTCGCACAACAATTTCAAAACTACAACTAAAAGACAGAACAGACATCATCCAGAACCACAGGAAAGCTGGCTGAGTGGAAGTTCTACAACTAGAAGGAAAGAGAGGGGCTCACAGAAACCCAGAGGAGCTGCAAAAAGCCGAGGTACAGAGACGCGCGAGCTGAGAGAGCGGGTGCCGGAGTACCTGGCTGGCTTTCTCTGGCGGGAGGGAAACGGAGACTCCCAATGGCATTGAACCCCTTATCTTACGACACTAAACCCCCGATCCAGCCAAACTCATATGGGGGGAGTTTGGACTGTGAAAAGGGAGAGGTGCATGGAAATTTAGGGGAGTCGCAGAAGATCAGGTCCACTCTCGCACGCGCATGGTGCTGCGCAGAGGACAGATTGCTGATTGTGCCGCTGGCTTTCGAGAGTGGGAAGGAAACAGACCCTCCCAACTGTGCCACTTCTGACTCCACTGGGCCCGTTTCGGGCGAAACCCTGGGGACCTAGACTCCTGTGGTCCTAGTACGCAGGGGAGCTGGAAAGGCAGCGGTTAGAGACACTGCGGGCGGGCGTGCATAAGAACCGCTCCAGTGATTACCCAGTCACATGAGACTCAGGGGCCGTGGAGGGCGGGGCCGACTGGAAGGCAAGGCGGTCCCTTAAGCCCTGAGACTCCACCCATCCCAAGCTCAACAGAGGCTTCTGTGGTTTTGCATCTGGTATCATAAGGCTGAATTCAACACAGAAGTTTCCCTGGCATAGTGAAAATGCTGAGACAAGGGAAGGGATCACAAACAAAAGAAATGGAGGAAAAAAAACGACTGGATATAGAGTTCAAAACCACACTTAAAAGGTTTTTCAAGAATATGCTAGAGCCGAGACCGGTTTGGCTCTGTGGATAGAGCGTCGGCTTGTGGACTGAAAGGTCCCGGGTTTGATTCTGGTCGGGGGCATGTACCTTGGTTGCGGGCACATCTCCAGTGTGGGGCGTGCAGGAGGCGGCTGATCGATGTCTCTCTCTCATCGATGTTTCTGACTTTCTATCCCTCTCCCTTCCTCTCTGTAAAAAATCAATAAAATATATATTAAAAAAAGAAAAAAAAAGAATATGCTAGAAAAGATGGATAAATTTAGTGAGACCCAAGAGAATATGAAAAAGGACCAACTAGAGATGGAAAAGGTCCAACTAAAGATGATAAAGGACCAAATAGAAATTAAACATACACTGACTGAAATAAAAAATATTATACAGAGTCCTAACAGCAGACTAGAGGAAGGCAAGAATCAAGTCAAAAATTTGAAATATAAAGAAGCAGAAAACATTCAACTGGAAAAGCAAGAAGAGAAAAGAATCCAAAAATGTGAACATAATGTAAGGAGCTTCTGGGACCGCTTCAAGCGTACCAACATCAGAATTGTGGGGGTGCCAGAGGAAGAGAGAGAGCAAGATACTGAAAACCTATTTAAAGAAATAATTACTGAAAACTTCCCACATCTGGTAAAAGAAATAGACTTACAAGTCCAGGAAGCACACAGAACCCCATATAAAAGGAATCCAAAGAGGACCACACCAAGAACCATCATAATTAAAATACCAAGAGCAAAAGAGAAAGAGAGAATATTGAAAGCAGCAAGAGAAAAACAGTTTATTACCTACAAGGGAGCACCCATACGACTGTCAGCTGATCTCTCAACAGAAACGATGCAGGCCAGACGGGAGTGGCAAGAAATATTCAACGTGATGAATAGCAAGAACGTATAACCAAGAATAATCATTCCAGCAAAGCTAACATTCAGAATTGAAGGGCAGATAAAGAGCTTCACAGATAAGAAAAAGCTAAAGGAGTTCATCAACTCCAAACCAGTATTATATGAAATGCTGAAAGGTACTCTTTTAGAAGAGGAAGAAGAAAAAGGTAAAAGCCAAAAAAATTATGAATAACAAATACATATCTATCAATAAGTGAATCTAAAAATTAAGTGAATTAAAAATTTGATCAACAGAATAAACTGGTGAATATGATAGAATCAGGAGCACAGAAAGGGAGTGGACTGATAATTCTCAGGGAGGAAGGGGTGAGGGGTGTACAGGGAGAGACTGGACAAAAATCATACACCTATGGATGAGATCAATGGGAGGGAGCTAAGGGCAGAGGGAGGGGTGGGAGCTGGGTGGAGGGGTACTATGGAGAGGAAAAAAGAGAAACAAATGTAATAATCTGAATAATAAAGATTTAATTAAAAAATAATAAAAAAAAAGAAATTCATTAGTGTTTGTCATATACTTAGAACAACTAGTATAAAAGGAAAAAGGGAATGATTTCACTTCTTATTGTAGCAAGTCAGCTCTAACCTATACAGACTTGGAAATTTCTCCCCATCTCATTGCTCATTTGTCTCATTCTTTCCAACTGTCACAACAGAATCCTCTCCCTGCCACGCCTGGCATACCTTCTCTGTGCTGTTACAGTGCATTGGGCTTACATTGATGGTAGTCTGTTACAATGTCTTGCTTGTTTCCTCACTAAACTGTATGGTCTATCAGGGCAAAGACCAAGTTTATTTATTTATTTATTTTTATCTTTAACATCCAGCACAGAACCTGGCCAATAGCAGGTGCTCAGCAATAATTCTGAAATAAATCATGATTTTAGTCACTTTTGCACATAATAAAACCAGAAATCCAAAGTCTATTTCCATTTTTATTCCTAATAGACAATGCTGTTCATGCAACAGTCTTCAAAATTAATTGCTGTTTTATTCCAAATTATCTGCCAGTGTTTTCTCCTTCTATTTCTTTTAGGGCTCTCATTTTTTGTCCAAATGTAAAATATATCGAAACTCAAAATAAATTTTACATATGCATTTTTCAGACACAATCTTGGAAAGGAGTTAATAATAATTTTTGGTAATGCATTTTATTTTAACATAAATGTAAAAAGCCACTAGATTACATTTTACCAATAGTACTACAGATACTTTGCAATTATGTGAGACTGTCACACACACAGAACATTTAGCTTCTCTAGCCCTTCCCAATAAATAAAAGTTGCTGTGCCAATCCCCAAATACTCCCATGCATATCCAAATGCCCCTAGTTGAAAAATCACTGATATAAAAAGCAAACTCCCAAACCATTAGTCAGCTCTCTATAGCCTGGCTCTGCCCATCTCTCTTGATTCTCCTCCTTACTCTGCCTACCTTTCTTCTGACACCATGGCAACACTCAAGTGTTTATAATCACATCCCATCCATAATTACTTGTCACATAATTAATTGTTCTGCTCCCTCTTTTGTTACATCCTCACCCTCATTTGTTGGATGATTGATTCCTACTTATTGTCTAAGATCAACTAAATCAGTACCTATTATCTCTCTATCCATCACTCTTGAAACTGGCCAAAAGCTTCTTGCTTGTTCTTAAAGCACCCTCCACAGATCTGACTAGGCAGGTTACCCTGTTATGATGTTTTTTACCACATCTGAACAACTATTTTGAAGCATCCATCACCATTAATATAATTATTAATATAATTATCACTTGCTATGAGCCCCATTAGGGCATAACCTAGGAGGCAATAAGAGCATGTAATTGAGAATCCAACAGACCTGGGTAGTATCCTGGCTCTTCCATTTACTAGCTGTGTGACCACGTGCAAGTCACTTAACTTGCCTTAGTTTTTTCATCTGCAAAGTGGGAAAGTACCTATCTTACAGGATTATTTTGAGGATTAAGTGCTTTAGAAAGCTCAACAGTGACTAGAACACGGGAAGTGCTAAATAATGTAACTAATTACTAATATTCTTTTCCACTGTTCTATTCTTTTAACTGCCTGCTATGTGTATGGCAGTTAAATTTGCTGATTATTTACAAATCTATCAAATTGTATTAAAAACAGGCTGTATTTTATTGGGCATGGCAGAAACTGTGTCTTACTTATCTTTGTTTTCCTCACACTGAGAGCAGTGTTAAACACATAGTGGTAATTTCATAAGTATCTATTATTAGTGCTTTGTATCGTGTGAAACTTACCTTTTTCCTCTGTGGTGGGTTCTGGGGGGCAGATGGGACTCCTTCACAAGCTCTTTCACCACCAGGCGACATGGATCCACGAGAGACATCTTTCATAAAACCATGTTCGTATCTGCTGGGAAACCCTTCTGCAGGGGAACAATATCCCCCGTCCAAATGTAAAGGCTTCCTATCTCCTACTAGGGGAGACCCTCGATACAATCCATCTGCTCGAGGCATAGCGTTCAATGGAGAATAGGCATACATTAAGTTAAACTCTGTCCGAAATGCCTGGTCCGAGTTTCTCACAAGGGTCTGATGTCCATCCCCACTCCTGCTGGGAAAGCCAGTCTCAGAGGTGGGTCCAACGGAGGGATGAGGAGCCAGGTCAGAATGAACTGAGTTGATGAGGGAAGTTCTGTCAGCACAGCTGTTAGTGTTGGAGTCAAGGTAGCTCACTTTTGTCAAATCCAGATCTTTTCGATGACAAAGCTGAAATAATAAAAATCAATGGAGACATGGGGTAGGGGAGAAGGAAAACAGTCAAAGGGCAGAAAAGAAAGGAGGGAAGAGGGGCACAGGTGAACAGCAGAGACAAAAGGGATGAAAGCGGAAGAGAGAATGCCATTAACATCTGTAAGAGTCCCATGTAGCAATATGTATACAGGCCAGATCACTAACAACCCCCACCTTTCCCAAATTACTTTCAAATCTTTCTGGAGAATAATGAAAAAAAAAAAAATCAGAATTAGATAATTGGCCGAATGTGACTACTTTGCCTGCTTAGCCTTTCATCAAGTTTGCTGAGTCACCTTGCACTACATTAAGGGATTGGCAGTATTAATTTGGGATTTACCTGAGCCCCATGTATGCTAAAGAGATGAGACCAGCTGGCTTATATAACTGGCTTCTGGTGTTATTCGTTTCTAAGTTAATATTGATGGAAGGTGGAAGGAGGGGAAAAGTTGAAAGAAAGTAGAAAGTAGATGGAAAGTCAAGTATTTAAGGTACTGGTTCAGTAAAAGAAAATGGCATCAAGACATCAACCAACCAGTTATTCATTCATTTTCACTATTAAATAGGTATGTTCCTCATAAAACCTCTGGTCACTCAATTCTTATTTTTCCTCTAGTCTATGTCAACACACCACAATACCATTAATACCCATCACTGCAGAGTATCTGAAATGCTGAAATGTACCAAAAATAAGTCCCATCTACTATTTGATTATCATTACCTCCTAGGTCAACTAACACTAGAAAGAATGGTTCCAGAAACCCAAATATCACACCATGTCAGCCTCCAAAATATGCTATCTTAGAACCTTTAGCACCTGAGGAGAGAACACCGTACTTTCCTTGTAAGACAGCAAAAACCATCCAGAAAACCTCTAGTACACTATAATACAACCTTTCTCAGTTTCATAATCCTCTATAAAATCCTACTGATTTGAAATTTGGTCAACTGTCACTGTGTTTAATACTAATTTTTTATTAGAAGGAGGGGTGTGTGTTAACAGTTAATTTCTAAAAGGTTATGTGAGAGAGTCTTTTCTCTATGTGGATTCATGGAATTAATCATTACTACCTCTGTCCAAATCTAATAGTTAAGAAATACTACCACTAAAGTAAATTTTACATCTATACAGCAGCAGGGTTTCTGAGCAAAGCACTCAATAAATAACCTAAGGGATACCACTTGTATAGCAATGATATTCCACCCACTGCAGAATGGAGGCCCGGGTCACAGAAGCCATGGCTTGCCATAGTTTTCCTGTGTACCCAGTAAGGAACTACAAGAATGTAGAGAGCCAAGAGGCTTGCCTCTCTCATTTATAGAAGTTCCTCAATCTACTAACCAAAAACCAAAAACATGCAATTAAACAGAACTCTCAGATTAACCCAGAAACAAGGCATATATTACTGCCTAACTTTCCCAACAAGCTGTTCCTTTATCAACCTAAAATGATAAGTATCAAAAAATAGCTTCTACCAACGTTTGATCCAACTTTTCCTATTTAACAAACACACATTATTTGTCAGACCTTCTTTAACAAGGCTCCTACCATACTTTCAGCCTTCATTAAACTTTACTTATAGGTACTATTCCTTTAAACTCTTTAGCCACTCCCTCCCCCAAACAACAACAAAAACAAACCCCAGCACACATATATAGCTACTTTATTTTCCTCCACCTACATTGAGAGTTCTCAGTAACAACAGTCATACATGGAAAGATTCATTCAACTTACAGTGACCAATTGGCCACCCTCCAGCCCATCACCCCATTCACTTGGATACCCCAGCCCTTCCCACACACTCATGCACACTCACTATCAGCCTCCAAGTGTGATTGAGATGGTGTGATAACTACCTCGGGTGACAGGGACTCGGGCCTATTCGCAGGGTAACTCTCAGGGGAGGATATGTTCTAGAGGAGGGAAAAGCATCTTGTTATTCATCTACTTGAAGTCAAGAAGCAAAACAAAACAAAAAATAAAGTAAAAGCAAGCATAGATAGTTAGCCACAACTTTTTTTTTGGGTGGGGTGGGAGGGACAAGAATGAACAGGGGAAATGTTTTAACTGCAGAATTCATCTCAATGAACAGAATGACTTGTTAAAATGCTTCCTGGTGCCTTTGAAAGCATTTAAGAATAAATTGGTTATGTTTCATGCTATAAGTAAACATCTCAAGCAGATATCAGTAAAGAGGTGAAATTTCACACTATTACAGTTGACCCTTGCACAAGCAGTTCCACTTATACATGAATTAAAAAAAAAGTATAGTACTGTAAATGTATTTTTTCTTTCTTATGATTTTTCTTACATTTTTTCTCTAGCTTAAAGAATACAACGTATAATAAATATACAAAATATGTATTAATTGACTATGTTTTCAATAAGACTTCCAGTCAACTGTAGTCTATTAGTAGTTAAGTTTTTGGGGAGTGAAAAGTTACATGTAAATATTCAAATGTGCAGGGAGTCAGTGCCTCTAACCCCCGTGTTGTTCAAGGGTCAACTGTATATTTCTTTCTACAATAGATGAGAGTTTAGCAACCTATAGTATTTGTTATTGGGTACCTGACCACTTATTCCTTCCTAGGGAAATCTTTTTCCTTCACTCCACACTCCCTTCTTGAACATTACATTTCTTCATTCCTATGTGAATTAGGCCCATCACTGTTATCCAGGGAAATCACTTAGTATGTTGGCAGATGACAGGGCTAGGGAGATGGCCTGTTCCTCTTAAATGACAGTTATAGAAGATATGACTGATGAACTTTGTAGCTCAAACTAGATGGTCTTGACATAATTTATTGAATCTGACCACACCTACTGACATTCTCTGATGTTAAAATCCATTGTATTTTTAGAAACAGAGAGGGGAAAAAAGCAGTTGTGAATACTTTGAGAGTCCCTGCTTCCAAAACAGGTTTACCTTTAGGGCTTTCACCTGAGATACCTGATCAGGTGAAACAAAGTGGGCAGTGAACTATGATGGGAAGGAAGATCTGAATGGTAAAAATGGAAAGAATGATGGTGGTAGTTGTGACAAGAGTTCAGTATGCCAGGGGGAAGGTGAGGGGGAAGGGGAGAGGTTCTTAATAATGTTGTATACTACAGACAACTGTCTATGGTAGGCGAATTGACGCTCCTTCAGCAGAGCAGGGTATTTATTGACTATTAATTTTACTTGGTGGGGTAGGTAGAGTGTGTAAGATGGATAGTGGAGTATGGATCACAAGGCAGAAAGTTAAGGATTATCTTGGTGGGAAGGAGGGGAAAATTAAGTGTGTCTTCTCAGTGATGCTTTTAGTCTCTTTTCTTGATGCTTTCCTCACTCCTTACAATCTTGTTCTTTTCCACTACATGTTTCCTTAACTCCTTGTCTTGGAGTTGGAGAAATTTTGCTGTCACCCAAACTTTTCCCCTGGAATGTTTTTCATTTTTCCTTTCAAAACATTCTTTCCCCAACCAAGTTGATTTTTACTCGTGACACCTTTAGGTATTTCTCTGTGTCACAGTCTTGGATGGAAATAAGGTTCCCCACAGTTTCTTATACTAGAAAGTAGGAAAGAATATGGCAATTAGAATGATAAAAATGGTCAGGATAGTGAAGTTTGTTTTTTAATTGATTAGAAAGACTAAATTTTCTCAGTTACATAATAAGATTAAAATAGAGACATACACTGAACTTTATGTAGGGATGGACTATTTAAACATTGTAACATTTTCCCTACTCCTGATACTCTAAAATTGTGCTTAGATTTATGTATCAATAAAAAGATCTTTATTTACAAAAACATATTCAACACTTTACACTTTCACAGTGTCTCATAGTTATCGAAAATACTATAAGGGATAGGAAATACACTGAGTACTAAACTTGGCTGTTTGGGAAGACAACTTACCTTCTAATTTTATGTTTAATTATAATAAAACCTACAATGACAAGATATGAATCCCTATTAATATAATATGCTGCCCACCAGGGAGAATGTCCTCTCATGAAATTTTACTTATCAAACTCTAGCTGCTAATTGAAAAGTCAACTGCAATTAGACCAAGTAAAATTATGAAGGCCTGAATCAGCCGCTTTACTATTTGGCTAAAAAAGAACGCCACAGAAAGTTATTAGAAATCCAATGTAACCAGGAATATTTTTTTGCCCACCAGAAAGAAGCTTGCTCCAAAAGTCAAGTTCATATGGTCTAGCTTAGGTAATAGCTGCCTCTTGTTTTTAAGGTTGCTACCTCTCTCTCTGAGTTAGCCATTTATAAGTCCAGATATTTTTCATACCCATGCTCTCATAAAAGCTGAACAGGGAGGAGGATGGCATTAGTTAGGACAATCATCTGGAGAAGTGCAAGTTAGGGACAGAGCTGAGTGTTTAGTGATCAGAACAAATTTTTCTGAGAAGAAAAAACCCCAGTATCTGTTTAATTATAAATCAAAGCAACATGCAATAAATGAGGTATATTTTTATATACCTGGAATCTACTCTGCAAATCTGCTGTCACCCAAACTTGAATACTAAAGTGATTCGAATTGTTTTGAAATAACTGAGATATACATTTCTAACTTAATCCAGAGAGTGAATGTAATTAGTTTGTCTTTATAAATGTGTTTAGTTTTTGTCTTATTCCTAACACATTATAACCTAGAATAAGGAAAAAAACCTAATTTGTCATAAACGTTGTTTTCTCAATCCCTATTTCTGAGCCCATCATGAGAATACAAAACAACAGGGAAAGAGACACTTTACTAATTTAAAGGCCTAGAAACAAAGACACAAATATAATCAGAGCTCTCAGGCTGTGTCATTAATGATTACTAGGCAACTAGAGGCCTGTTTAACAAGTAGAGAGTAAAGCATAAGATGGAGATCTAGCATGCTTACTTCCTCAAGTTCGGGAGACCAATGGACTGCATGCAAAAGGCAAATGAATGTCATCTGTGGTATAATTATTCCTATTTTGGGAAGTATGTGGATTGCCAAGATGAGAGGCTACCAGGTAATAGGTCACACTGACCCTAAGGGTTCCCATTCTCTTGCTGAGACAGGCAAGGAACATGGTAAAGAAGCATTTGGAATGATATTGTATTTGAAATGAGGAGGTGCAAATGATGATTTCATATTCAGCACTCCCAACAACCAAACCCAAATCACCTCAAACTGCAGAGGAGTATTGCAGCGACTAGCAGTAGTAAGAGACGTGATGGGTGAGAACATAAGGCTGTATCCGTTTCGACATTCTTCTTCTGGGTGAGATGGGCCAGGTGTGGTCAGCTGAGGGCTCTTTGAGCCCGGATTGGGAGGGGGTGGTGTGACTGGAGAAAGAGGCCGAAGTAACTTGGTGACATTCTGCTCCATCAGATAGCGAGACTTCCATTTCTTTAAAGGGCTCAACAAATCTGTGAAATACAAAGCCCAGATGAGAGGCGGAAACCACAGCTCAAAAGGATGCTCTATAATAAAGCCATTAATTTCTAGCCCATAATGGCTCTTAATTTTTCTTTTGCCTCAACCCATTGTTATCTCCTGCAATCAAATCAAAAGCCCAAAGATACTCTTTAATTGCCACTCTGTTTTGAAAGTACCTCCCAGAGAATTGCCAGTTAAACTGACACGTCTGACGGATCCTTGGAGCTAATTAATTTCTTCCAGTGGAAAATATAAATTAAGTTTTACACTGAGTTTCCAAAATATGCAAATTTGTGTCACTTTTTAAAAACTACCTTCTACTTAATTAATATGTTACTAGTTCAAGTTTCCTGAATGTTAACTACATAGCTCTTTTCTCTTTTATCTTCTCTTAAACATTTTTTTTTTGCCATTTTCAGAAGCTTTTTATGACATTCTGCTTTAGTAGGAAAGAAGTACACATGATTACCTATTCCATATCTAACCACTAATTTTTGAAATGACTTCTATGAAAACTCCCAACCACTTAAAAAACTAGTTTGGAACTTTTTCTCATTAGAATATTATACTTTCTATACTTTTTAGGTCCACTTAAAAAGAAAGTTACTATTGTGTGTGTGTGTATGTGTGTGTATGTATTTACAATATATTTTATTGATTTTTTACAGAGAGGAAGGGAGAGGAATAGAGTTAGAAACATTAATGAGAGAGAAGCATCCATCAACTGCCTCCTGTACACTCCCCACTGCAACCAAGGTACATGCCCTTGACCAGAATCGAACCTAGGACCCTTCAGTCCCCAGGCGACACTCTATCCAGTGAGCCAAAATGGCTAGGGCTACTGTATATATATATTTTAATCACTACTCAGACCAAATAACCTATCTCGATTTCTCTGAGGAAAAATTTACTTTCATTCATTTTCACTAGTTAAAAGGTATTTATTTACTTAACACTTCTATATGAAAACTACTGAACTAGGTTATGTGTTTGTGTGTGTGTGCACAAAATGGTCATCATATAACCTATTAAAAGGTATTTACAAACTTGTAACAAACAGAAAACATGTAAAATATATTTAGTATAAATTTAAGAATCTCAACAGGTGAGATTAACTACTCTGTTAGTAAAAAATGATTATACTTTAAGTGCATATTATATAGCAGGCACTATACTATGTGCATATGTGAATTAATCAGATTTCATTTGAATAACTCTATAAATTCAGCACCTCTATTATCACTCCCATTTTAAAGAAGAATTTGATGTGTAGAGAGATAAAGACAAGGTAATCTGGTTTCCATTTACATTATTAATCACTAAATTAAATTATATCCGCAAGGTTTGGTAAATGGAGTAACATTTATCTCAGGCCCTCAAGGAAAAGCTTTGGGACATGATCAGAGTTATGCATCAGGAATATTATTCCGGTAGTAATGGTTAGGATGCGATTAGAACTGGAAAACTATTTGAATTAATTTAAGAATTAACTGAAAGAGCCAAAACCGATTTGGCTCAGTGCATAGAGCGTCAGCCTGTGGACTGAAGGGTCCCAGGTTTGATTCCGGTCGGGGGCATGTACCTTGGTTGCGGGCACATCCCCAGTGGGGAGTGTGCAGGAGGCAGCTGATCGATGTTTCTCTCTCATCAATGTTTCTAGTTCTCTATCCCTCTTCCTTCCTCTCCGTAAAAAAATAAAAAAAAAATATATATATATATACTGTATATGAATTAACTGAAAGAGTTTTGAGTCACTGAGCTTGAGGAGGTTTTAAATACAGTGGAAGATTAAGTGCAAAAAATACTTGATATATATATTTTCCTTTTTGATATCTGTGAATTTATTTTCCTAGATTGGAAGTATATTTTTACTTTTCTTTTGTTTCAGATACTAAGTATTCTTTCTTATTTTTCCTTTCTCCTTTTAAAAAAAATATTTTATTGATTTTTTACAGAGAGGAAGGGAGAGGGAGAGAGAGTTAGAAACATCGATGAGAGAGAATCAAACAGCTATCTCCTGCATGCCCCCTACTGGGTATGTGCCCGCAACCAAGATATATGCCCTTGACAGGAATCGAACCTGGGACCTTTCAGTCTGCAGGCCGACGCTCTATCCACTGAGCCAAACCGATTTCAGTTCCTTTCTCCTTCTGAAAAGTGCCTAGGTATACAAAAACAAATGTGTTTCGTGACTTATATTTAGAACTAGAGGCCTGGTGCATGAAAATTCATGCACTGGAGTGGGGGAGTCCCTCAAGCTGGCGATCAGGGCAAAGAGATGCCCCCCATAACACCTCTGCTGCTGCCAGTGCCAGTAGCACAAGTTTTGGCTGGCCCTGGGCAGCTGGGGGGCTGAGTGGATTGGAGGATGGCGCGTGGAGCAGCTGGACCCGCCAGCCACCCCAGTGGAGCTGAAGGGACTGGGCACCACCATCTTTGAGGGGTGAGTCAATTAGCATATTCCCTCCTTATTGGCTGTGGGTGCCACTATCTTTGCGATGGCGTGAGGGTCTATTAGCATATCCCTTCTTTATTAGATAGGATACCTTTTTCTATATTTGAACAGTCTTAACAGTTAATCTTTAAAAGATGGCTAAATAGCTAGTTACAATTAATTATATAAGTGACAAAATTCATTGCAGAAAAGCTGGAAAGTACAAATGAACCCATCCCTCAAATCAACTTACAAGTCATTCATTTAAAATATACTAGCATTCTCTGAGTACTTATTATGACATCATAGTCAATAAAAAAATCTGATATCTACCCTTATAAAGTTTATAAGCTAGTGGTCAATTGCATTTTTTCTATTAATAGCACTACATTTATGAAGTTTTTTCAATTTTATATTTCTATTTTCATACATAACTTTCAAATTTTATGTGTAAAATCTATCCATCTTTTTTTTTTTACCTTTACTCAACTACTTTTCAGGATTATATAAATAAACATCCACATATTTAAATACAACTTAAAATCACAACCCCAAGGTAATGTACTGCTAATATCTTGGCGTATTTATACTGTCTTATTGACTTCTTGTCTAAATCGCACTGCTTAATAACTTACTACTTTTACTTGGAAATACATGGTAAAAAAATATTTCTATAACAAAGTTTTAATGGCTGTATGACATTCACATTGTTAAAATTTAACTCATTGAAGTATTTTTAAAATTTTTTTGCTATTACAACTATGCCTCAATGAGCAATAATCTTGCTCTTACATATTTCTGCACTTGTTCACTTAAAAAAATAATTTTATTGATTTCAGAAGGAAGGGAGAGGGAGAGGCAGAAGCATCACTGATGAGAATCACTGATAAGCTGCCTCCTGCATGCCCCCCACTGGCGACTGAGTCTGCAACCTGGGCATGTGGTCTGATGGGGAATTGAATCATGACCACCTGGTTCACAGGTGGAAGTTCAACCACTGAGTCACACCAGCTGGGTGTGCACTTGTTTACTTTTTAGGACAAACATCTAGATGTAGAATTATTAACTCAAAAGAGTATTTCTATAGGCTCACTAGCTTTAGATTTATTCTATAGTGAACTATCAGTTCATGTCCTTGAGCCTGAATCCTACAAGGTGTCGATATTGTTCTTCATTTGTAAGTGCTCTTTAATAAGAATGTTACCCTTTGTCAAAAATGTTACAATGATCTGGTGGCCACTATGGCTTAGTTGAGCATTGTCCTGTGTACAGAGAGGTCAGAGGTTGCTGGTTGGATTCCCGGGTTGCAAGCTCAATCCCCGGTAGTAGATAAGGATGCAGCAGCTAATCACTCTCTCTCTCTAAAATAAATAAACTAGCTGAAACCGGTTTGGCTCAGTGGATAGAGCATTGGCCTTTGGACTGAAAAGTCCCAGGTTCAATTCCGGTCAAAGGCATGTACCTTGGTTGCGGGCACATGCCCAGTAGGGGGCATGCAGGAGGCATCTGATTGATGTTTCTTTCTCATCGATGTTTCTAAGTCTCTATCCCTCTCCTGGCCTTTCTGTAAAAAATCAAAACTATATATTAAAAAAACACACAAAAAAACCTACTTATATTTTCCCAGTTTTCTATTGCCTTTTAATTTTATCAGTGGGCTTTTTTGCCTTTTCAATGTTTTATTGCTATATTTAATTTTAAAATAAATCTTTAGCTGAAACCGGTTTGGCTCAGTGGATAGAGTGTCAGTCTGCAGACTGAAAGGTCCCAGGTTTGATTCTGGTCAAGGGCACATCCCCAGTGGGGGGCAAGCAGGAGGCGGCTGATCAATGTCTCTCTCATCGATGTTTCTGGCTCTCTATTCTTCTCCCTTTCTCTCTGTAAGAAACCAATAAAATGTATTAAAAAAAATCTTTATTGTTGCCTGGACAGTGAGGCTAAGTGGTTGAGCATAGATCCTTGAACCAGGAGGTCAGTTTGATTCCCAGTCAGGGCACATGCCTGGGTTACAGGCTTGATCCCACTGCAGGGTGTGCAGGAGGCAGCTGATCAACGATTCTCTCTCATCAGTGATGTTTCTATCTCTCTCTTTCTTTTCCTTCCTATCTGAAACCAATAAAAATATATTAAAAAAAACCTTTATTGTTGAAAGTATTACGTAAGTGCTTCCTTTCCCCCCATCCTTTCACCTCTTCTAGCCCATCTCCATTCCCCACCCCCAGCCTTCACAGCCCTATTGTCTGTGTCCATGACTTATGCATATATGGATACATGTTCTTTGGTTGATCTCTTCCTATTCTCCCCTCCTCCCACCTTTCCTCTGAGATTTCACAATCTGTCCCATGCTTCTATGTCTCTGGATCTATTTGATCAGCAGTTTACTTGGTCACTAGATTCCATATATGAATGAGGTCATGGGATACTTATCTTTCTGACTGGCTTACTTTGCTTAGCAGAATACTCTCCAGGTCCCTCCATGCTATCTCAAAGGTAAGAGGCTCCTTCTTTTTTACTGTTGCATTGTGTTCCATGGTGCAAATGTACTACAACTTATCTACTGATGGACACTTGGGCTGTTTCCAGATCTTAGCTAGTGTAAATTGCGCTGCTACGAACATAGGGAGCATAGATTATTCCTGATTGGTGTTTTGGGTCTCTTAGGATATATTTCTAGAAGTGGGATTACTGAATCAAATAGCAGTTCCATATTTATTTTTTTGAGGGAAACTCCATACTGTTCTCCATAATGGCTGCACGAGTCTGAGTTACCACCAGCAGTGTACTTAGGTTATTTTTTCTCCACATGCTCACCAGCACTTGTCATTTGTTGATGGTAGCTATTCTCACAGGTATGAGGTGATACTTAATTGTTTAAATTTGTATCTCTCTGATGACCAGTGACTTCGAACATTTTTTCATTATGTCTCTTGGCCATCTGTAAGTCCACTTATGGAGAAGTGTCTATTTAGGTCCTTTGCCCATTTTTAAGTTGGACTGTTGGTCTTTTTTTTTAAGTTGTATGAGTTCCTTATATATTTTGGATATTAACTATTTATCTGATATATTATTGCCAAATATGTTCTCCCATATAGTGGGCGTCCTTTTCATTTTGTTGGTTTGCTTTGCTGTGCAGAAGCTTTTTATTTTGATGTAGTCCCATTTATTTTCTCCTTAAGTTTCCTTTGCCCTAGGACATTGGTCGGCAAACTCAATAGTCAACAGAGCAGCAAACCGCAACTCTGGAGCCGCAGTTTGCCGACTACTGCCCTAGGAGATGTATCCGTAAACACTGTGACAAGAGATGTCTAAGATTTTGCTGCCTAAGCTTTCTTCTAGGATTTTTATGGCTTCTAGACTTATACTTAAGTCTTTTATCCAATTTGTTTATTCTTGTGTATGATGTAACTTGGTGGTTCAGTTTCATTTTTTTGCATGTATATAATTTTCCCAACATCATTTACCAAAGAGACTGACTTGACTCCATTGTATTTTCTTGCCTCCTTTGTCAAGTATTAATTGGGAGGAATGGCTTGCTTGAATTTCTGTTGTGTTCCATTAATATATATGACTGTTCTTGGGCCAGTACCAGGCTGTTTTGAATATAGTGGCTTTGTAGTATAACTTGATTATCTGGTATTGTGATCCCTCCAACTTTGTTGTTCTTTCTCAAGATTACTGTCGCTATTCAGGGTCTTTTCTTGGTTTCATATAAATTTTTGGAGTATTTTGTTCTAGATCTGTGAAATATGCTATTGGTACTTTAATAGGAATAGCATTGAATCTATAGATTGCTTTGGGTAGTATGGACATTTTGATGATGTTGATTGTATGAATCCATGAACATGGTATATTCTTCTATTTGTTTATGTCTTCCTCTATCTCTTTTTTCAAAGTCCTGTAGTTTTCTGAGTATAAGTCTTTTACTTCCTTAGTTAAGTTTATTCCTAAGTATCTTATTTTTATTGCAATGGTAAATGGGATTGTTTGTTTAGTTTATCTTTCTGAGAATTCATTCTTGGTGTATAAAAATACCATCGATTTTTGGGTGTTGGTTTTGTATCCTGCTACATTGCTAAATTCATTTATTAAATCTAGCAGATTTTTGGTAATCTTTAGGATTTTCTTTTAAAAGATATATTTTTATTGATTTCAGAGAGGAAGAGAGAGGGAAAGATAGAAGTATCAATAATGACAGAGAATCATTGATTGGCTGCCTCCTGTACACCCCTTTTGGGGATTGAGTCCACAACCTGGGCATGTGCCCTGATGGGGAATAGAATAGTGATGTTCTGATTCATAAATCAACATCCAACCACTGAGCCATACCAGTTGAGCTTTAGGATTTTCTATGTATGATATCATGATATGTCATCTGTAAATAATGAGATTTCTTCCTTTCCAATTTGGATGCCTTTTATGTTTTATTGTCTGACAGCTATGGCTAGGACTTTCAGTACTTTGTTGAATAAGTATGGTAAAAGCAGACATCTCTGTCCTGTTCCTGTTCTTAAGGGGAAATGGTTTTAATTTTTGCCCATTAAATATGATGTAGGCTGTAGGTTTGCCACATATGGAATTTTCTGAGTTTTTATAAAAAATAGGTGTTAGATTTTGTTGAATGCTTTTTCTGCATCCATTGATATGATGTGATTTTTATCTTTCAATTTGTTTATGTGATATATCATGTTTATTGATTTGCAAATATTGTATCAGCCTTGCATCCCACTTGGTCATAGTGTATCTTTTTAATATGCTGCTGGTTCCAATTTGCTATTATTTTGTTGAGGACTTTAGCATCTATGTTCATCAGAGATACTGGCCTGTAATTCTTTTTCTGTAGTTGTTCTCTGAAGGTTTGGTAAAACTCCTCTGTGAAGCCATTCGTACTAGGGTTTTTGTTTGCCTCTCTCTCTATATTTTTTATTACTGCCTCTATTCAGTTTTTATTGGCCTATTCTGGTTTTCTAATTCGTTTTGGAATTTTTTATTTTTATTTTTTAGGAAGTTGTCCATTTGCCCAGCTTGTTGACATATTGTTCAAACATAGTATTTTCTTTCAACCACTGAGTCATGCTGGCAGTGCTCTTTGTTTCTTTCTTTTCTAAATATATATTTTAAAAATATATTTTATTGATTTTTTTACAGAGAGGAAGGGAGAGGGATAGCTAGAAACATTGATGAGAGACATCGATCAGCTGCCTCCTGCACGCCTCCTACTGGGAATGTGCCTGCAACCAAGGTACATGCTCTTGACCAGTATTGAACCTGGGACCTTTCAGTCTGCAGGCTGATGCTCTATCCACTGAGCCAAACTGGTTTCGGCTTATATATATTTTTATTGATTTCTTACAGAGAGGATAGAGAGTTAGAAACATCGATGAAAGAGAAACATTGATGGCTGCTTCCTGCACATCCCCTACTGGGATGTGCCCACAACCAAGGTAAACGCCTTGACCAGTATTGAACCTGGGACCCTTCAGTCTGCAGGTCAATGCTCTGTCCACTGAGCCAAACTAGTTAGGGCTCTCTTTGTTTCTTGATGATTCTGGCTAACAGTTCATCAATTTTGTTTATCTTTTCAAAGAATCAGTTCTTGGTTTCACTGACTTTTTTATATTTCTTTTTTCTCTATGTCATTTATTTCTGCTCTAATCTTTATTATTTTCTTCCTTCTTTCTCTGGGCTTTTCTGTTGTAGGGTTAAATAGTTTATTATTAAATTTTCTTGTTTTTTGAGGTAGACCTGTGGTACTACGAATTTCCTTCTCAGGACTGTGTTTGCTGTATCCCATAGATTTTGGGTTGTTGTGTTTTCATTTATTTCCAGCAATCTTTAAAAAAAATATACTTTTATTGATTTCAGAGAGAGAAAATCATTGATCGGTTGCCTCCTGCACACTCCTTACTGGGAATTAAGCCTGCAACTCGGGTAGGTGCCCTTAACTTGAACCTGGGACCTTTCAGTCTGCAGGCTGACATTTATCCACGCAGTCAAAGAAGCTAGGACTACAGCAAGATTTTTTTTGTCTTTCTTGATCTCATTGGTAACCCATTCATTGTTTAATAACATGCCTTGTGTTTGAATATTTTTGAGTATTTTTACTGTAGTTGATTTCTAATTTCATTGCAGTGATCTGAGAAAATGCTTGATATAATTTCAATCTTCTTGAACTTGTAGACTTGTTTTCTGTACTAACATGTGGTCTATCTTTGACAATGAAACATGTGCACTTAATAAGAATGTATATTCTACAGCTTTGGGGTGAAATGTTCTATAAATGTCAATTAAACCCATCTGATCCAGTGTGTCATTTAGAAACTCTGTTTTCTTGTTTTTTTTTTTTTTGTCTGTAAGATTATCCCGTAAAGTCAGTGAGGTGTTCAAGTTCCCTAGTATGACTGTATTGCTATTGATTTCTCCCTTAAAGTTCCCTAGGTTTTAAAAAATATATATATTTTATTGATTTTTTTAAAGAGAGGGAGAGGGATAGAGTTAGAAAGATCGATGAGAGGGAAATATCAATCAGATGCCTCCTGCACAACCCCTTCTGGGGATGTGCCCACAATCAAGGTACTTGCCCTTGACCGGAATCGAACCTGGGACCTTTCAGTCTGCAGGCCACTCTCTATCCACTGAGCCAAGCCAGTGAGGGTGAGTCCTCTAGATTTAAAAAAATATATATATATATATTTAGGTGCTCCTATATTGGGCGCATATATGATTACCAGGATTATATCCTCGTGTTGGATAGATCCCTTTAATATTATGTAGTGATCTTTATTATCTCTTGTGATGCCCTTCATTTTGAAGTCTACTTTGTCAGATAGGAACATTGGTACCCCAACTTTTTTTCCCTCTCGTTTCCATTGGCATGGAAAATTTTCTTCCAGCCCCTTACTCTCATCCTGTGTGTGTGTTTTGTTCTGAGGTGGGTCTTTTGTAGACAGCATAGAATTGGGTCATGTTTTTGTATCCATTCACTAGCTATCTTTTGTCTTTTGCTTGGACCATTCACTCAAACAGTGATTATCTTTTAACATGCCAAAAGGCTAGCACATTCTTTCAATATCTTTAATTATAGAATTACAATATCTCCATTGATTTGAAATATGACATTTAAATTATTAGAATGTTACATATATACTAGGTTTAGTTCTGAGTGTTATTCTATATACTTGATGTCCAAATGCTTTCAATATCGACATAACATTTTAAGCAAAATTGGGCAATACCAGCAATTCTACTCCAACTTTCCAAAATCTTTTGACTATTTTAGCATACTTGTTCATGTTAATGAGTTGTAGAAATCATTCATTAACTATGTTGATTTAAAAAAATATAGAATTTTGATTGATTTTGCATTAAATTAATTCATGAGTAATTTGAGGAGAATTCTCAGCACCAAGGTATGATCTTTCTTACTCATGCCTTCATCTATATAGTTGTGGCATATATGGAAGGCAACAGATCATTATTTATCTCTCACTAAGCATGTCCTCAAGTGAACTCGGTTCAGAATAAAAAAGAAAAAAAAATCAAATTCAAAAGCAGTACTATGGCCCTGGCCAGTTAGTTAGATAATCGTCCTGATATGCCAATGTTGCTTGTGAGTTTGAGCCCCAGTTAGGGCATGTACAAGAAATAACCAATCAATGCATAAATAAGTGAACAACAAATCTCTCTTAAAAAAAAAAAAAGTAGTTCTATGTTTTTATTTTGGGGGAAGGGAAGGTTAAGTTAATTTGATAAAATGAATAAAGAATAAAAATTTTGATGACACTACATAGTATTCCATCAAAGAAGTATGTGCACACAGCAGATAAAACAAATTTTACCATTCCTTTATTGACTAAAATCCAGATTGTTTTTATACTATGCATTTAAAAATTATTATTTTTTATCCTCACCTGAGGATGTTTTTTCACTGATTTTTAGAGAGGGAAAGACATAGAGACATATCGATGTGAGAGAAACACATTGATTGGTTGCCTTCTCCATGAGCCCCAACCAGGCCCTGAGCTGGGGAGGTGCCTGCAACCAAGGTACTCATCCTTGACTGGAATCAAACAAACCTAGGACCCTTTGGTCTATAGGCCAACGATCTATCCACTATGCCAAATCAGGGAGGGCCATTTTTGCAATTATTAATAATCCTATGACTAGTGCTTTCTATAAAAATTTTGGTCCACACCTATTTCTGTAGAACACATACCTAAAACTACTACTAGCTTAAGGAGTATAAATTAAGATAAAAATATATATATTTCAGAGAGGAAGGGAGAGAAACATAGAGAGATAAAAACATCAATGATGAGAGAGAATCATTAATCAACTGTCTCCTGCATGCTCCCTACTGGGATAGAGCCTGCAACCTTGACTGGAATCAAACCCAGGATCTTTCAGTCCACAGGTCGATGCTCTATTCACTGAGCCAAACTGGCTGGGGCTAAATAT
>JAAGEH010000125.1:3889264-4036980 GCA_011751065.1 Lasiurus cinereus | reverse complement strand
CCCCCCCCCCCGGTGTTACAGGTCCTCTCACTTTATTAAGACACAGCCCTTGCCAGACTAGACTTATAAAGATGTTTTCATGACTGACCTTTTTGGTTTTGGGGTATTTAGATGCTGCACGGTTGACATGGGATCCAGTTACTGATGCCATAGTTGAGTCAGATCCTGTTAATTGCCTGTTTTCTCCTGAAATGTCTATACTTCCAGCTTCAGTAGGAGTTACTGAACTGTTATTTCCTCCTTCTTCCAAGGCAGCTTGTGACAACTCTGCCTGCTGTGCAATGGCCTGCTTCTGACGCTTTAGTCTTTGGGCTGAACTGGTCCTGTACCGAGAAATTCGACTCTTCGGTCGAGGCCTAGAAGGCCTTGCTGGAGGTGGTTTGGGGACTGGCTTTTCTATAGCAACATCCTGTAACAACACCAGAGTAAATGCTTACCAGAAATTTTTTATTAGCAAACATTCCATCTAGCCCCCTATTCCCTTTAAGCATTCTGAACATTTACTGGTGAAAAAAGCGGGCATTTAGAAACACTAATTTCAAAAGTTTAAATAGTGAAATTAGCTAAATAGGCTGTATTGTTTTTTTTTCCTCCTTGTATTTATAAAATAGGTCAAAGTCAGCTGAAGCCACCTAATTTTAGGGACCTTAGCAAGGAAGACAATTCTCTCCTTTGTTTCTTTCCCAGACACTGAGATTTTAGTTTAAGGCTTAGAATTCAGGGCTAGGGTAGGGAAAGGAAGCATGAGTTTACCCTGAGAATACTATAAAAGGGTAGCTGCATGACTGTGTTATACAGAAAAGCCAAAAGAGAAACCAAATAATTTTTATGAACTCATCACCAAGAGTTTATCTGGCAAAAACAATATGACATTTCATTCTAAAGTGTCTGGTCATTCCAATTCTGCCACCTTGTATCCTATAGTTGATGAAAATGGCCTTATATAATGCAATATGAAATAAAGCTGAAAATTCAAATTTTAACCATTTCCTAAAACCAGGTAGCTGACATTAGCAAAAGCAAGGATGTTGAAAAGTGGAATCTTCTCTTTCTTACCCCAGCTTGGGAAGACCTCCGGGTGTTCACCCCAATACTCTGTGGGGCGCTTGGGATGACCACATTTGAAGCAGAGTTGCTAACTTCAGATTCAGGAGTTTCAGTTTTTGTTTCTTCCTCTACAGGTGTCTCTGAGGCATTGGTAGTGACCTCTATGTCAGAGTTGCTTTGTTCTAAGGACTGATCCCGTCGCTTCTTTCTTTTCTCTAAGTTTTCAAAAGCATGCATGATGGCTTCAACCTTCCTATCTTCCCGGGTCTAGGGGGGCGGGAGGGGGGAAGCATTAGCATAGTAGAAAGTTTTAATCATGAGGGGGAAACAGCTTTTCAGAAATATTACTTATGAAAATTTATAGACATCTACAAAACTACCTAAAAATGAAATATTTCAGTGTTAGAATTATAAAGGGAGGTCAAACCTTAACTTTTCAAAGAAGGCCAGCTATCCCAAAACTTTAAAAGAAAAGAAAAATAGTCATCAAAACCAATTACTTCTCTGCATTTTCAGAGTTCAAAATAACCAAGTAGATTTTCTTGAACTCCTTCTGATTGACAGAAATAAACATGATGGTTTCAGCAAAAAGTAAGAGTTTTGAATCCATGTGACTAATAGGGATTTTTAAATGTCAAAACTTACAAACTTAGGAAAATTCCTCTAAGTCAGAGCAAGAAGCCCCAACAGACACATTTTGTTTCAACCAGACAGTTTTTTGGAAATGAGATTGTTAGTAAGAAGCTTCTAAAGATCATCATTGACAATAGGTACTAGACACTTATACATTAATGAAATTGACTTTATGAAAAAAAAAAATCCAAATTATAATGTACAGACGGTGGTATAATATGTTGTCAAAGAAATGAGATGATACAAACTTAGAAGGGCTTCACATACTATATAGATAGTAAGAGTCAGTTCTAAGAAAAGGATGTTATGAGGTACCCACCCTCCTGTTATGAGCTGTGTTCTCCTGGTCATCTGTAACCTCTTCTTTCTCTTCTTCTGCCTTTTCTTCTGGATTGTCTATTTCCTTTAAGATAGAGGCAATATTCAGCTGTACTCTTAAGCTTTGGACAAAAATCAACCCTCCTCCCAGTAGCTTAAAACTCTCTAGGAACAATTTCTAGTGCTTGATAGTATTGCTCATGTGGAGCCACATGGTAAACACAGACAAGCCCCATTCTCTGTACAAAAACCTGGAAAGTAGCTAAAAGGATATTCTTGACATTGTTTAAAAAAAAGAGAGGCCTTAGTGTGGCTTAGTTCATTGGATGTTGTCCTGTGCACCAGAAGGTTGCCAGTTCAATTCCTAATCAGGGAACAGACCTAAATTTTGGGCTTGATCCCTGGTAGGGGGTGTGCAGGAGGCAGTCAATGAATGTTTCCCTCAAAATCAATAACATTTTTTTTTTTTAAAGAGAGAATGAATGGAACGAATGTATATGCACCCACCTTGATATGAAGGGCATTACATGTTACTATAGATCCCTACATAAAACACGTGTAGGGATCCTGTTTCTTTGGAGATGATCAATACCATAGTAATACCCTTTGGCCAAGTAATATTACCTCATGGTCACTGGATACAGTCACTTTCTCAGCAGGAACTTGTTCTGCTTGTGGGTTGGTATCCTCCTCTACAGCCTCATTCTGCTGCTCCATCTCTAGCTCTTTCCGCCGTGCTTTTCTTCGTCTTGTCTCTGCTCCAATGATGGGTAGGATTGGAGGAGCTGGGAGTGGCAGTTCTGCAGCATTGGGATTCCTTTTCTGTATAGGGCAATTCCGGTTCCCCTTGTGGCATGCACAGTCCACTTTATAATTACTGCTCCAAGGAACAAATAAAAGTGCCTGTCTCAGTAAACTTGAAAATCAGTTATATTACCCATTCATTCTCTTGAAATATTACTAAAGTATTTTCTTCTGGTGTTATGTGTGATTAAGTTAAACAGAGACATTAGAGAGTCCTTTGAATACTTTCACTATTCTGTGTTGAAAGTCTACAGAACCCCAACTTTTCCCACTGGCATATGGTCAATGGAAAGAAAGCCCCCACTAAAATCAATTCTCCCAACTGTCTTTATGCTATTAAGCAATGAATCAGTGAAAAATTCTAAAGTGGTTATACTTATCTTTTGTCTATATTCACCACTAACTCTTTTCTACTTATTATTAATTTTCTACTTATTATTAATTTTCTACTTATTATTAATTTTTCTTAAATATTTTTATTGATTTCAGAGAGAGGAAGGGAGAGAGCGTGAGCTAGAAACATCAATGATGAGAGAATCATTGATTGGCTGCCACTAGCACACTCCACAGTTTGGGTCAAGCCCACAACCCTGGCATGTGCCCTTGACTGGAATCGAACCTGGGACCCCTCGTCCACAGCCAACGTTCTATCCACTGAGCCAAACTGGCTAGGGCCTTACTTATTATTAATACCTTTTCTTCTTATATATGTGCCAAACATCAATTTATCTATAATCTTTTTTGCCTAAAAGGACCATGGAAGAAAAATCATCCATTTTATAAAACCCATCACATATTCATCTGTGATTTGCCATCTCTTGTTTTTTCTGTATTGTTATATATAACTAGATTATATGATTTTAGTGAATGGGGTGAACCTTTAAATTCTTGTTCTATATGACCCCTGGCAAACTGTTGTGTGCATAGAACTGATGCTGTCACAATTTCTAGGAATGTCATACATACCCATTTTTTGCTATTCTTGCTATAAAGGTGTAAACTAAAATACATTTGGTTAGCAGACTATTGAGGAGTAAAATACTCTGTATCTATGTCTCATTAAACAAACAAAACAAAAAATTCCCCAAATCTCTTTCCCTCCACAATTTCTAAGCAGAAAATGCAATACTCATGAAAAGATTAGTTAAAAAAAGAGAAAAATGTTTAGGAACAACAGCAGACTTAATAGCTTAATATGTAAGATAAGGCTATTCATATTAGGAAAGGTTTTAGAGGTCTTACCAGTTACTGTACTCATAATCAAATGCTATGGTGACTTCAGCATCCTTGGTGATAGCAGACACGGCATAGATACACAGGTGAATCATCCCATCTGCAATCATGTGTCGCACCTGTGTGAATAGCATTTATGATTGATGATTTATCACAAGTACAAAAATTCTCCAAAAGAAAAAAACATTTTATACAAATAATTTATCCACACTTAAGAGTTATAGTAGTCTTAACTCTATCATTTAATTTGGAACTATTATATAGTAACTGTTTGAAAATGTATACTTCAATAAACCTCGAGATGTTAGAAATCAAGGTAAGACAACTATTTTATAAACTAAAGCTGTTTTCAGAGAATTAAAATTCCTTAGCCTGTAAGAAAACTCCTGTGGGGCCACATGGTAAGAAGCTTTATTTGGTTGCACTGATTAATCAATTCTAAAAATGTCTAGAATCTCTTTTATAGCACTATTAACCATACAGCTTAATTTAGAACCAATGACATCTTCTATTATAAGGCAACTTCTTTACTATAAACTCTTTGACTTCTTATCCAGTCTAGCTCTTTCTCTTTAACAAATACCTTCCCCCACTTCTTCTCTAAAAAGAATTTATTCCTTGCCCCATCCTGTCAGAATAAAAGCATCATTACTTTTGTTTTTTACCTCTCTTTTATAATTAAAGATCATAACCATTATCTACAGACCTTAAACTGGATGAAGTTTTCAGATTGTTTCTTCAGTAGACTTATTCTATTCGTTGGTGATTCCATTCAAAGAGAAGTTGCTACAGAAATCTTACCTCTGCATTTGGTGTACATGATCTTCTGATGAACCGAGCATCATTACCGAAAGTACGTGCATCCACACACATCTCTACACCATTGAATTTTGAGTAGAAGAGCACAAAGGGGTATGGTCTAGGGATATAATTTTAAAAATTCCTGTAATTCTCAACACAGATAAAAAGACCACCCCGTGACTTCAAATATAAAGCACATGCTGACAGAAGAAGCAGTAGTCTTTTGCAATGCCTAAACTTGGAAAATATCACATGCATGTCTGCTTTTGATTAAAGAATAAGCACCAAGCAAGGAATGCTTGGCCTGGAGTCATTACCACTTTATACATTTAACAATCTGCAGACTTATTCACACTTCTCTAGCAATGGCAGACACGAATAAGATTATTTAAGCTGTAATCTTTTCCCCAAGAGAGTATCCATCTTTTCCCCAAGAGAGTATCCTATCAACCAGAATGGTTTTTAGACCGATATGGCCCACTTTAGCCCTCACTGCTCACAAGATGATATTCTTACTTTTTGAAGAAATGCCCATTGACCTCAAATTGCTGTCGTAACATGACTTTCCCTCGATACTCTATTATAAGAGTGTCCAAAGCCAAATCTCGTGCAGCCCTCAGGATCTTCCGGTGCTTTTGAACACGAGTGACTCTTCCCAACTGTAGCTGAATAAAACCAGAGTATTAACATTAGACTGCAGCAACATCTATATAATAAAAGCCTAAGCGACAGTTATGGCAGAATGACCAGTTAGTATGATGTGCACTGACCACCAGGGGGAAGATACTCAATGGAGGAGCTGACCGTTGGTGGTCAGTGTGTTCCCACAGGGGGAGCACTGTTCAGCCAGAAGCCAGGCTCATAGCTGGTGAGTGCAGTGGTAGTAGTGGGAGCCTCTCCCTCCTGCATGGTTGCATTAAGGAGCAGTGAGCAGGGAGGTGGTAAGGAGCGAGGGATCCCAGACTGCAAGAGGACGGAGACTGGGCTGAGGAATCTCCCCTACCCACCCTGCCCCAGAGCTCAAATTTCTTGCACTGGGCCTATATTGTGGACAATAATATTTTCTAACTGAGGAAAAAACACCAATGTTTTTAGGATGTATTTGTATTTATTATTTAGCTCAATGATCAGAAGTTTTTTTCTATATATTTTTATTGATTTTTAGAGAAGGGAGAGGAAGAGAGAAACATCAATAATCAGAGAGATTCATTGATTGGCTGTCTCCTGCATTCCCCCACAAACTGGGGATTGAGCCTACAACCTGAGCAGGTGCCCATGACTGGAATTGAACCCAGGAGCCTTCAGTCTGCAGGCTGTTCTATCCACTGAGCCAAACCAACTAGAAATTTCTGAGTTGATGAAAGGTTAGTATTTCTAGGAAACAAATTCCATGTAGTGAACCTGCCACATTACCTCACACCTTCACAGCTTAATTTGGGCCTAGTAACATCAAGAAAAGATACAAGTCCGGCCAGAGGGGCTAAGTGGTTGAGCATCGATCTATGAACCAGGAGGCCATGGTTTAATTCTCAGTCAAGGCACATGCCCAGGGTTCTGGGTTCTTCTCTGGTAGGGAGTGTGTGGAGAAGTAGCTAATTGATGATTCTATCTCACCATTGATCTTTCTTTCTCTTTCTCCCTTCCTCTTTGAAATCAGTGAAAATATTTTTAAAAATCCAAGAAAAATGCTAATTAAGCCGAAACTGGTTTGGCTCAGTGGGTAAAGTGTCAGCCTGCGACTGAAAGGTCCCATGTTCGATTCCAGTCGGGGGCACGTACCTTGGTTATAGGCACATCCCTAGTAGGGGGTGTGCAGGAGGCAGCTGATCAATGTTTCTCTCTCACTGATGTTTCTAACTCTCTATCTCTCTCCCTTCCTCTCTGTAAAAAAAAATCAATAAAATACATTATAAAAAAAAAGAGAAAAAACAATGCATAATTAAGATTTTAGTGGTCTATGTCAATATAAGAAGGGGGGGAGGGAGGAAGAAGAGAGCTTAGCTTTCTATTAAGCTTAATATTTCCTACTGAGGCTGTATAAAATTTCCTATCTTAACTTATATATTTTTAATTAATAAAGATAGTCTGAAAACAAGTAACCGAATAGTATCCAGTTACTATAAATTCCCCCCACTACTGATTTTTTAAAAATATATTTTTTATTAATTTCAGAGAGGAAGGGGAAGGGAGAGAGAGATCAAAACATCAATGATGAGAGAAAATCATTGATTGGCTGCCTCCTGCAGGCCTCACACTGGGAACAGAGCCCACAACTTGGGATGTGCCCTGACCAGGAATTGAACCATGACCCCCTGGCTCATAAGTAGACACACAACCACTGAGCCATGCCCACCAGGCTCATTTTTAGAGAGAATGGAAGGGAGAGGGGAGACAAGAGAGAGAAATATCAATGTGAGAGAGACACACTGATTGGATGCTTTCCGCATGTGCTCCCCGACTGGTGCCAGGGATCCAGCCTGCAACTGAGGTGTGTGCTCTTCCCAGAATCGAACACGCGACCATTCAGTTGGCAGGTCGACACTCAACCACTAAGCAAATCCGCTAGGGCAACTATAACCTGCTTTTGGTTAAAGATGCTCAGTAGCTAGCTAATTTGTTCTTCTAAGTCCTTGTAAATTTGAAAGATTTGGTAATTCCAATATAAACCCTCTTCCTGAATTCTTAAAAATCAACTACTTTGAGCCATTAATCCTTTTATCCTTACCTGCATTTGGGAACCAATAACTGTATTATTGCAGGCCAATTCAGTCTTATTGATAGTGTCTAAAATAGCAGGTTTGCCCACAAATTCCTTGCTAGAATGTAGATGTTGTTCAAGGGCATTCTGTACATCTGCACTGTACTGATTAGTGAAAGCTTCTTCATACTGATCAGTCCATAGTCTTATCCGATTTTCCCATCCCTCAGTTGTATTCTCATCTAAATTCTGTGCTTCAGAAGGAGAATTCTGTAGAGAACAAAGTAGGTAGGTTAGCAGAGTCCATGAATAAAAATTGGAGAGGGGAAAGAGGCTGAGTTTCAGAAAATTTGTTTTTAACTGGCAGTTGGTGTGGCATAAGAGAGTAATGCCTGAGAGTCAGGGGATTTGGCTTTTATAATGGTTTCATTATCAATAAGCAGGGAAGCCTTAAACAACTTAAAAAAGCTTAGTTTCCTCATTTCTAAAGTGAGAAATTAATCTGGATCATAGTTCTATTCCATCTCTGTGATTTTATGACCATTTTTAAGTAATAAAAACCAAGCTAAGAAGAAAATTTTCATGAAAATGAACAAGAGACCTCTCAAATATCATATCACTTAAACTTCAGTATTTCTTGGACATCTCCATTAGTGTGTCAGCCCAAACTGATAGTATTTTACTTCTCTCCAGGAGAATGTTTTGGTTTTTGTGTGACTTATGTTCATTATACAATTATTACATGTTCACTTGAAATATAAATGTGACCCAAATAAATAACCTATCATCTCATTTTCCATAGAAAAAGCTATCATTCTGGAGAAGTATCTTTCTAACACTCTATTTTCGACAGGAGAGGGGGTGGGTAGGTAGAGTTTGGAAAATGCTGAGAGGTACTTTACTATTCTTCTCTAGGGAAAATCATTGCCTTATATGGTGACAAAACTAAGAAAATATTATTATTATATCACATAAGCATTATCCTAAACAGACAGTTTTTGTGTGCTTGAGCTACAGAGATAGAGCTTAAGTCTGACACATGCTCTCCTCTCTGGAGCTCAAGACTTAAGGTGCCATCAGAAAACAAAACAAACAATTATGATGATGTTACAGTAGTGATGATTAGAAGGAAAAGACATTATAGTAACAAAGCTACTCATATATAATGTCCACACTAAACTTGCAAAATCAGGCATAAGAAAATTAAACATACTTTCCATGAATATAGAAAACATTTATACCTACTGTAACAATTGCTTTCTTTCATATTTGTGTCACTGGTTTTAACTGATTGTTGTCTACCATCCTTTCCCCATGAAAAGGAAAATATCAATACGACTATTTTTTTACATTTCATGCTAGCGTCCCAAAGACTGAACAACAAACAAAGGATCTAAAAAACACCTAAGATCAACACACTGAGAACAAATATCATCTGCTTGAGATGCCAGTAACATCTGAGGAAAAAAAGAAAAAAAAGAAAAACCTAAGACTCAAAGAGTGCTTGCTTATAAGACAGGATTATGGATGCCAAACAGTATTCCCAAGTTTAAGCAACCAGTAGGGATCAATAAACTTTTGACTTATTAAACTCAATGTATACAGGAAGCCTTTGCCACAGTATCATGTTATTCATTAATATATCTCTGTCTAATCTGCTGTCCCATTCTTCTGGGTACTGAACACCCTATCTCAGTAGGTTTAAACAGTGCTTCTCAACCAGAGGTAATTTGCCCAGAAGGAGACATTTGGCAATAAAAAATTACTGAAGTAATTTTTTTATTATCACACCTGTGTGTTATTGGTACTAGTGGGTAGATACCAAAGATGTTGTTAAACAGCCTACAATGCAAAAAAACAGCTCCCTTCAACAGCCCAAGAATTTCTTGGTTCAAAATGTCAGTAGTGTCAAAGTTGAGAAATTTTGAGTAGTCTCCAAGTAGGGAAGTGCCTGACTTTGGGATTAAAAATCCAAATGATAGATTCTTCCTATTCTTACAGCTATCACCCAGATCTTTGGTGAAGTTCTTACTAATAATGAATTCTGAGTACAAAATTTGCAACTCAACTTAAAATTCTGGTATGAGAATTAAAATAAACTGACTAGTATTTTTTTATTGTCTAAATTTTAGCATGTTTATGGGACTATGTGTCCACATGTTGAAATAACAAGCAATAGTTGGGGTTTATGTGTACTTTTCTGGAGAGTTGGTCAATAGCTTTCAAAACATTTCAAATCTCTAAAGACAAATTATAATAGCTGATAAAACAGAAAAGGGCTTAACAGCTAGGATAAGCCTTTGTTCTATAACTCTATTTAGAGGCTCCCCTATAAGCAAAGGAGACAAAAATAAAGGGGCAGTTAAAGCATAGTTAGCCCCTTGAAGGAGATAATTGTGTTCTAATCAAGACTTTGATGCTTTTGGGCTCTAAGTCTTCTTCCCATCTCTTCTACAGATATGTACCAGTCTATTTATATGTGTATACAAGGCAAGGTCTTCAAATTTTAGATGAAGTGGCACCTGTAATCTTTGATAACATCGGTCATATTGTACTCCATATATATATGTGTACACACACACATACACACACACACACACACACACACACACACACACACACAACTTATCTTCACTAAAATATCTTAATGTTTTCCCCATATAATGGTCAACAGGAAAGATTCTGCTTTTTTATAATTTACATATTTAGGGATATGAATACTTATAGGGAAAATCCAGATAGTACAATCAAATCTCCTTTGGGCAAATTCTGTTTTTGTCACCCATTAAAGTCTATTGCACATAATTTCTTTATTCTCTGTTATCCAAAAATCATACCTCATAAGCCCTTCTATTTGATAACCAAAGAAAAGAAACACATCAACCATCGGAATCTTCTATATCAAATAAATATGCCAGAAGAAAACAGTTCAAATGTAAGTAATTCCAGTAAGAGTAGATCCTAACAATAAATACCATTTTCCTACTGATGAAAATTATCCTTCCAACTGGTGACTAAAGCCCACATGGTCCTAGGGTCCGGTACATAAGAGATCTTATTTTACCAGAAAAACCTCAGTCCTGAGGTAGAGGCCAAACACAATAACAGAACATATCTGCCTCATTTTATTTGGCAAAATGTCACTTACCCCTGGAAAAGCAGCTAATGAAAAACCAACAAATGAAAGCTAATTACAGAAAGAGAAAATGGCCAAGAAAATCTACTTTGGAGAAAGGCTCTATGAAAACCAATGGCAACAATTACAAACTAACAAAAAGCAGAATCCAAGATTCCCAGACCATCAATGTCAGGAAAGAAGCTAACCAAAATGCAAGATCACAGTGAAGTAAAACACAGCATCAGGGAAGAATACCCCTTACCTTCATCCGCAAGGACTTCCGGGATCCCTCTCGAAATGCCTATCCCAAAGAGGAAAACAAGTAGAACAAAACAAAACTTGGTACCAAGAATGACAGTTATACCTATCTGAGACTAAAACTAAGGCAAGAACTAGTGTTCTAGCCTGTCCCCTTTTCCCTAGGTAACAAATATAATTGAATTCCCCACACTATTATCAGAATAGGGGTAGGTCAAGGAGAGTGAACCCTGTGGCTAACTCTAGTACTTTCCTTTGTGAAACTAGGTAATTAACAGGGAAGAGCATGCATCACTTAAATCCTATATACACACCTGACACTAAAAGAAAAAGTAAATTAAAACATTAAGGTGGCAGATTTACCAGTTTTGAAATTAAGAAAGAAACGAAGACCAATCCCCTTAGCAAGGGATGGACAAGTCACCTAGGAGCAACAAAGTTGCCATGATGGGGAAGAAAGAACACAAAACAGAAGAGGTTTCTCCTAGAATACAGGAAAGTGACCACAACACTGAGGAAGCCTAGACCATTCAAGAGACATTTCCTAATTTTTTGAAACAAGGAAATAAATCAATCCAATGACATGAAGTAGGCATGTACCAGGACAAGAATTCGGACTACTTTGGGCTGAGGAGGCAGGGAAATACCGTAAGGATAGTGGAAGCCTATATTGGAGGCTGTAGCGAATATGGGCTTATTACCAGTGGGGGCTAGGATTTCATACCTGGGATGGGGCTTGGAGAAGAAACTTTGTGCCAGTTGTGATGGTATGGAGTGGCAGAAGAGAGGTTGGTCTACATGTTGACAACAGATTAGCCGATTTTTGCAAGTAGAGCAAAAGTGGCCCTTCAAACATCTGGATCAAATTCTTAAAAGAATTTTGGTGCATTCTTGGTCCAAAATTTGAGCTATTTCAGACATACTTCTATTTAAGATACTTTACCCTCCATACCTTGATTTTCTTTGTCTTTGGTGCTGCACGACCCTTTTCTGGACTCTTTTTCCGCTTCTTGGGTTTGGTTCTTCTAACAGTTAAGGTGATGCTTGTAGGTGTGTGCTGTGTTGCTGTATACAACACAGTGGAAGGAGAAAGCTCCTCATCCCAGCTTTCTGTTGCACTGCTGTCCCCACCTGAAAAAAAAAAAAGGTTATTTCATAGTTCACATTATATAAATATTCAAAAGCATAAAGCAGCTTATTCTGTTACATTTATTCCACAATTCCGTAAGTCATTACTTCTACTACTAAATCTATCTGTAGAACAACATTTGAATACCTTCCATTTAAAACAATAAGCAAATAAACGATTCTATATTGTATATATTTCTCCCCTTATAATCAGTCCTAAAGCTCCATTGTTTCAGTATGCAACATAGAAAAAGAATCTGATTTTCTGTGCTCACAAGAAATATTTTGATTGCTACAGGGCTAAAATGTCATTTATTGACATTAAGAGAATTACATAGTGGTCTTCAGAGGATTTCTATCTCTTTCCGTGAAATGAGCTAGGGACCATGCGAACTTACAGAAGGAGTTTAGACAAATATTTAAAATATAAAATATTTTATGTCAAAATATGGGCATAACCCATCTTCTGCTCACCTGATATGTTGTCCTGCTTCCGCCGATGAAGTCTAATAACCTTCCCCCTGCTCATTCCCCTAAAGATGGAAAATAAACTTAAAGTAGTCCTTCCAACAGCATGCAGCACGTCATTGTACACATGGGAGATGTGTCTCTGTATACACTACCCCCTTCCTCCCACCTACCAAAAGTTTCCAGGACATTAAATTTCATATCAAATTCAATAGCTTTAACACCAATCTCTCATTCCTTGTTGTCAGCAATTCTCACCTAGTGCAGAGAATTCGAGCCAAGGAGGACTAAGGAATCATCTACATTAACAAACACAAGAAAGAATACTTTGAGCTTTTCCCTACTAATAAGAAACCCTAATCCCAGCAACCCAGGCTTGAATTTAGATGGAACATGATCTTACCTGCACTTGTCACAGTTGAGAAGGAAGCCATCCTGAGAAAGACCACAAGGACACCAGGTAGGAACAGTCTCTCCTTCAGAGTTCGGGCTGTCTCCACAGCGTTCCTCTACGGGCGACGGCAGGCCATTCAGGTCAGAACGAGGGATGATCGTCTGGACAGGGGGAGAAGCAGGAGGTGTCGGAGGAGGAGGGGCTCCGTAATTATGATCCTGAAAATAAGATTTTTTAAATCAACAGTGTCCAAACACTGGCCCCTCTCTCCCCTAAAGTATGGTACATATGGAAAGAAAGAAGAAAGTAGTACCCTTCGTTTTTTGGCTTCAACCAGGAAAGTGATAAAACAAAATGCCAAGGTCAACTGGGACATAAAAACAAGAACAATGATGCAGGGCTAGACGTCCGCTGGAGGCAGGGAAGTGCAAAAGGGGCAACTTCGTCATGCTGCATATAAACATTGCAAGAAAGTCACAATGTATAAGAATGGATTACACTCCAGGAAGATCACTGCTTTGGAGAGAAACAAATGCATACTCACAGCATAAGGCAGTCCTCGACACCCATGCCTCTGAGTGGTCCCATAATTATGAGTGGAATACACGTTCTTCTCATTAACTGCTGGACTAGCCTCCACAGATTCAGGGCTGCACAAAGGCGAAAAGCAATGCATGATAGCATAACACCTAATCTTCCCTTAAACTAAAACTTCCCATCCTAACCCCTCCTCTTTCCACAACCACCAGCTACTAGAATAAAGAACTCAGTGAAATAATCTGATTAACACAACTAAGCCTATAAATAACACTATGAGTGTTATTAAATGTGGATTTGTGTGCAACATGAAGCCAGTACAGGCAGATGTCTCAAGGCAGGCACCTGGGATACAAGGTGTCCCTAATGACAAACACAAACGTACCAGCTGAGCAGGGAGTTTCCCCTAGAGAAGCCACTCTGGGCTGCTTTAGACTCAGAACTATTCTTCTTAATTGGATCTCTTAATACTTCCATGAAACCTCACATGACATTTGCAGTGAGTGAGATGATGAAAGTGCCTTCTGCACTGCCCCAGGGACCAGGCCCTCTTCCATTCACTACCAAGACTGGATACCCTGAAGAAAGTACAGGTAAAAACAATGGCATCTTATATTTATACCTCTCATCTTGATGAACCCCCAAACACCTTTCAAATATTAGAGTAATAACTTCTCATCCACCAATGACATGCAAGCATATCAAGGACACAATTATCTTACAGCTGCATGATAAATATAATAGAACTTCAAAATAATCAAAACTCTGCTGAGATGTTTTGTTAGTCTAATGACAACATCAATAGTGCCTACCGATTTGAATTTCCCATTATTTTCTAGGTATTGTGTGTGTGTGAGTATGTATAAATTCATTTACTCTACAACTACTAAACATGGTAAATAGAACTCCATGTTTACAGAAGGGTAAACAGGTATGAGTTTATACAGAGCCAGGATTTGAAACAATGTCTGACTCCAAAGCCTGTGCTCTTTCTACTCTGCCTAACTGGTTTATAAACCAGGATAACATTCTACCTTTAAAGAAAATTATATGAAATCTTAAGTAGCCAGGCTTAGTGAGAAGCTTGGTTCAGTATCTTTTAGTACCCTCCTTGAGTGGAAAATGAACAGCTCAATTTATTAATATAAAAGAATTATAAATGTGTTCAGATTTAGAAATTCAATGTAATCCTTTACTTGGTAATAAAAAGGCATAGGTGGCAAAGGATAAAATGTGAGTTTCAGGAGAAAAAAGAACTTTAGTGGTTAGGTTTGGCAGAATTTTTAAAGATAATTAATGCAATTGTATGACTTTGCAGAACTAAATAATAATCTGTCATTTAAATTAACCAGAACAGAGACTCACACAAATTAGAAACTCCAAGGACATCATGCATAACTCAGCCTTAGAGATCAAAACAAAGCGTTTTTTAGGGAATCAAATAGTGCATACCATTTGCTTTAAGTAATATGTTTATTTCAATATATTTAAAATACACAAAATATAGTACTTGGCAGGAATAAAATGTGAGGTTCAATGTGGCACAATGTCAGCTGAGAAGTGAGGGATAAAAGAAAATTCTGACATATGTATCCAACTCACCCAATCATATGCTCCAAAACTGTGAGAAGGGGTCTTATTAATAACAGCAAAGGTAATTTCTAGGTAAAGAAGAACTTTAGACATAGGAAAGTATTCTCTGTTAGTGAAGTGCATGCATTTTTATTACTTTAAAAGAGTGTCTGCAAGATGGGAACTGGGAGGGAATAAATCAAGAATGCACATCAATATACTTGAGAAAAAGATGATCTGAACATGGATCTTTGGGAGGCAATCAGCTCTGAGTATTAGGAAACAGGTGGGGTTTCATAAATGAAACCAAAGGTAGACAAGCATTAATAAGAAGGCAGAATTTAGTTTCTATGATGGAAAGTCAAGAGAAAGAAATTTTATACAACATTGTTAATTTACTTGATAAACAAGTATTCCAAAGAGCTGTACATATTTTACATAAGAGATTTTGTACCACTGAACACATGGGGTGAAACATGACAGCTGTTTATTAGGAATGACCTGTGTATTTTTTTGGGGGGGGGTAGGTTGGGGTGGGGAGAAGGAAAGTGACATGAAATAAAAGATGGCCATGGAGATGTAACTATGTTGGTTGTACCTTACCCATCTCCAAACTGGGTAAATATGAACATATGCAATTCATGTGCAAGTCTAGGGAATAAAAATAAAATGTATGTTTTGGAGGTTAAAAGGCCACCCCATTGCACAATACTTTCTCGTCAAGCACAGCATTTAATATACTGCTATGCATGCCAAATACTAAAATTTAAGCCCATATCTTTTGATGAGGAAACTTTGTAATTTCCATTCTGGTTAGTGATTCAATACAGTTACATGTTGACAGGTAAATAAATATAGGGTATTTCTTAGGATATTCCTTGACATATATATCCGCTCTTATCTATAATTTAAATGGATTAAAACTTATAGTGTTAGGACTGCATCTCTTTATTAGTCAACCATTTAATGCAAATGTAACTATAGCCTTTCCCCTCCTTATGTTTGAACTGACAGTTGGGCACATAGACAGAACCCATGCTTACAATAGATACACTTCATCAATTGTGCTCTAAGTACAATATGGAACCTGTTGCTATAATGCTACCTCTTGGGAAATGTCTGAAGTTCATTTATGGCAAGACTGTACATTCAGAAAAATCTTTTCTTCCTTTGTTATATCTAGACTTTTCCCGGTAAAAATATATGAAAAATGGGTAATGCATAATGTTGCTATCAGTGAAAAAAAAAGCATGAGGTAAAACCTAGGTCTTTTTCTTGGTTGAGTATTTTGCCCTCCATACCAGATTTAATCTTCATACCAGTGCCTAGACTAGTGAAATATGCATGACAGTAAAATATGCATGATGAAGCATTAAAATAGGCATCAATAATTTAAAAGAATGGCATATAAACTAATTATTGACATTCTCTTTATAGAAATATCAAACAAATAATTGTGTAATTAGTTATTATCACACTATCAAAAATCTGCCTGAAGATTGTGAATGTCTCAGAAAATAGAAACATTGTAGGCAAATTTTTTATGCCAGAAGTATTTTTTCTTTCTGCAATTACTTCTGGACTCCCTAGCAATATTTATGGGCAGTCATCTGTGCACTCTGGGAAAAACACCAGTTTTAAGAATAATTGTTTTTGGTATTTTTTTTTATTACCCCAAACTCACCGATTTAATTTCTTTTATTAAAAATTTTCACAAATATTAATGCTGTCTACCTATATAGTTTGCTAGTCAATTCATATAGGAGGCTAGTGGCTAACTTTATAAAAATCTATTAATATTATGCAACCAATTACTAATACAGGAATATTTTTTTAAGTATCTTACTTGGGGAATAGTTATAAAATTGGAAATCTTGGCTATTGGCATAATGAAATCTCTTTGGCATGCAAATACATAAATAAATAAATAAATAAATAAATGGGGGAGGGAAGCCCTGGAAGAAACACTATCCACCCTTCTCTACCTCCCACCCTCCACCTTTCATTTTAATGGGAATAAGGCCAAAACTGTGTTAAATTCTAGACTACCCCAGAATATAATACATTGCTGCTTAGAGTAGCTTCATTTTATTAAGCCTTCCTCTTTAAGGAAGTCAGTAAGCAGTTAAATTATACTAAGTGGCTTTATGAAGAAATATACATGCTCTTTACTAATATTCTCAGTTTTAAGGAAGAAAACCACTATTAATCAGGGATGCAATTGAACCCAGAGTTCTAGTACAGTTGCTTTTCTTTGCTGAAGGGGGAGAATCCCTGGGGACTGTGAAAATGGCAAGAGAAACAGGGGAATTAGAGCAACACCCACCTCACTCTAGAAGTGGCTGTGGGATCAAGAGTCTGAACTGGACCTGAACATATTCAAAACACCAGGATTTTTCCAGCCCAGACCCTAATCCCTGGTACTGCCTGGAATAGACTTGGCTTCTGGGGGTGTGCTGCCCCCTAGGCCCCTTGGGTCTCTTTCGCTGGACTTTCACATCCTTGTGTAGTGCCACTTCGTCTTGAAAGGTAGGGGGCTTCCACTTCCTTTCTGTAAGCAAGGAAGATTGGGTACAAGGGAGGTAAAAGGACAAGAGGGGGAATCTGTGAGCAGGGGGAATCTTGGACACTTAAAAGAGAAGGGATACAAAAGGCTAAAATCTTTTAAACTGTGAATAATATATAAAGTTTTATAACGAAGGCCTACCTTAATTGCCATTTGGCATTTAAATTCTTCAAGAATTGAGAGTCTATTTTAGGGATTGGACTTTTCGACAAACTCTGAATTCCTAAAGCTGCTCTTAGCTGAAAAAAAAGTTTGGTACCACTGATTTTGAAGGTCCTCTTTCTAGGCAATGAATATTATAAAAAACAGATGACACTAACTTTCCATGTTTTCTGCCCCATATAAGGTTTAAGTAACCTGCCCATATAAAGTTTCAGGCCCTTTACTCTAGAATAATAAGAAGTACATAGGAAGAGGCCTTCAAGGAAAATCAGTTGGAGAGAACTCCTCTTTATCTCCATCCATCAATTCTATAGAAGCAGGCAGTGACACCTACTTTATTTCAATCTTCCCCACCCATCAAAACAAATAAAAATGTAGTCACTACTTTGCAAATTTCATCCCATTTAATAATTTACTTAGAAACCCCCCCTCCCCAATTTTTTCCCTCCCATATTCAGCTTCTACGGGAGAAAGGGTCTAATGTCATTTACAGTGGGCTAGGCTTGGGTTTAGAAAATACTACATATTTATTATTAGATGCCCTTAAGTTGTCTCCACACAAACTGGTAATTCATCTACTAGTTAGGAAGTAGCACTTACTCTGATCCAGCAGCCATATCTGAGTAGGATGTATCTGGTGTGGTGACTCCCAGAGGGATTGCAATGCTCATGACGTCCAACACAGCAGAAAGTGGAAATCACGGGGTCCAATTAATGGAGACTGGCCACTCTGAGAGTGGGGGTGAGCTGTACAGCCTCAACCAACATGTTATGGACATGAGGAATCCTGCCATAGCAAAGGAAAATATCTAGTAACCAGATAGTTCTTTACATTTATCCTAAATGCTACTAAATATTTTTCCAGTTTTTGAGTAAGGCTTTTAAAGGGATAAATATAAAGTAAGTACAGCAAGGGATCTACAAATTGTCCCATGTTTACTATGCACTTCATGAATGAGGTAGCAAAAGTTATGCTTTCTTTTCATTTCTATTTTATTTTCCACCTTTCAGATAAAGAGAAAGTAATAGTTTGTCCAGCTTGCTAATAAGCAGCATATTTCCCTCACTGTACAACTTCTCATTCAACGAAATTTTCCAGTAGCCTGGGATCTAACAATTTTAAATATATAGGCTGGTTAAAGGAAATGTCAGTTTAATTTTTTGACAATTTAAAATTTTCATTTTAACCCTGCTCTCTCCGCCCCACCACAAATAAGTGCAATTTTCCCAGCAGCCAATGTTATTTCTTTCAAATTAAATATGAGAGATCAATTTGTTTCTCTTTAGATATAGCTGTTTCTTACTGCCTTCTTTATCATAGGGCACATTTTCCTTTAAAAAATATTTTTACTGATTTCATAGAGGGAGAGAGAGAAATATTAATGATGAGAGAATCATCAATTGGCTGCCACCCTGCACACCCCACACTGGGGATTGAGCCTACAATATAGGCACGTGCCCCAATCAGGAACTGAACCATGACCTCCTGGTTCACAGGTCAACCCTTAACCTCTCAGTCATGCCAGTCAGGCCTCTTTTCCTTTTTAAAACCATTTTTATTTTAAGTGTAATTTTGGAAGAAGATGCAGTTTTATTTATTATTTGTGAGGTAATATCCATTGCAAGGTTTGAATAAAAACATAAACCACAAAGAATAAAACTTCAAGATAAAGATCAGAAAATTTTGTATGGAAAACTAGTGATGATACCTTAAGAGTTGGTGACTATAACCAGTGGAATTTGAGAACAGAAAGACTCACAAATTACTGAAGTGTAAAAATGCAAAAGGAGATTAAGGTATTTGGAAGTATGGCACATAGGGAAAAAAGGTTCCTTGGTATGATTTTACATTAGTGGTTTTATACCGGAAACACACATACATACACACACACCACACACAAAAAAACCCCTCCCAAAACATTAAATACAACAAAAACATTAAAAGGATGAAATACAAGCATTTTATATGTGAAGAAAGTCATGTTAAAAGACCCAGACTGATTTCTGCAAAAAGAATACTGTAAAGAGTCACGATTGATATACTGATTAGTGGTAACTGAAGATGATAGAAAATTCAAACGATTATTTATACTTAAAAAATATGGCATGAAAAATATTTAATATTTTAAATGGTAGACAATCTGAGATGCTTCAATCTTATTTTGATCTATGAAGCAAATTAATATGGGTAAAAAACCCAGCTGCGAATGTGAATCAAGCCAAGATTTTTAAGAATGCATAAATTGTATTACTCTTTTATGTCATTTCAGAATGCTAAACTGCTCAATTGAGAAGTTCTCTCTGGCACCTACACGTTGCAAGAGCTTGATCTCTCCAATGAATCTAGGACTCTCCAAATATGGATGTGGTAATAGATCTGGTTCTACTCAACAGAAGGTGACATATTGCTAAGACTTGGGACTACAATGAAAGGGCAAAATCTTACTATCTTTTGCTTCTTCACAGCACATAAAAGTGACTAATATAACCTTTTGCCTTTGAGACCGTCTTACACATAAATGTTTCCTTTCCCTAACAATATATACAGACAGAGATTTAAGCAGTATGGCCTTAAAAGTCTCTGGAAAATTGAAATAAAAATCTACAATGATAGAACACATCAAATAAGCCCAAAAGGCATAACATTAAATATGCCTTTTGAGGATTGTTGGTTCAACTTTCACTGATTTTGGTATCACTGTATAATTCAAATTAAAAATAAAAATAAAAAAGCCCCAAACTGCCTGGCTCGGTAATCAAAAATAGAGCCTGATAATAACCATAACTTCCCTGACCAATACAGGAATCTCAATCATGTACTATTTTTTTCAGTAAAGAACAACAACAAAAAGTTATTCAGCACCATCAAAAATCCTCTGTCACAAGTGTTGGCGAGGATGCGGAGAAAAAGGAACCCTTGTGCACTGTTGGTGGGAATGCAGACTGGTGCAGCCACTGTGGAGAACAGTATGGAGTTTCCTCAAAAAACTAAAAATGGAACTCCGATTTGACCCAGCAATCCCACTCTTAGGAATATATCCTAAGAAAGTAGAAACACCAATCAGAAAGGATTTCTGATGCACCCCGATGTTCATAGCAGCACAGTTTACAATAGTTACAATGTGGAAACTGCCTAGGTGCCCGTTAGCAGATGAGTGGATCAGAAAACTATGGTTCATCTACATAATGAAATACTAGGCTGCCATAAAAAAGGAATTCTTACCATTTGCAGCAACCTGGATGGAACTGGAGAGGATTATGCTAAGTGAAATAAGCCAGTCAATGAAAGAAAAATACCACATAATCTCACTCATTTACGGATAATAAAGAACATTATAAACTGATGAACAAAAAGATAGATACAGAGGTAGTAAAGCATCAAACAGACTGTCAAATTACAGCAGGGGGGGAAAAAAAGCAAATTACAGTGGGAAGGTTAGGGAGAGGTGGGGTAGATAGGAGATCAACTGAAGGACTTGTATGCATGCATATAAGCATAACCAATGGACACAAGACACTGGGAGGTTAGGGTATGCATGGGAGTGGAGGGGGGAGGACAATGGGAAGATACGTATACATGCAATACATTAATAAAAAAATTAAAAAAAAATCATCTGTCACAGCCACTATTATATGCCCATAAAACAAAGTAGGCTTTTAGATAAAAACAACTTAGTCCAGCTTGTTTTGCTCAGTGGTTGGAGCATTGGCCTGTGGACTGATGGGTCTTGGATTTGATTCCGGTCAAGGGCACGTACCTTGGCTGCAGGCTTGATCCCCAGCCCTGGTCAGGGCCCAAGGGGGAGGCAACCAACTGATGTGTGTGCATGTGTCTCTGTCCACCCCCCCCCCCGCCCCCTTCCTTTCCACTCTGTCTAAAAATCAGTAGAAAAATATCCTTGGATGAGGATTAACAACAACAAAAAATAGCAAAACAACAACTTATAAAATCTACATTGACAGTTGTTATATTTCTGAGAATAATTTTTAAAATATATACTAAAAGGAAGAGATGGAAAAATTACTTCAGCTATCTCCCTAATAAGTGAATGACTAATACATTCCTTAATGAAATCCCACCCCAGCTGATTTTTTTTTCTTAATATATTTTATTAATTTTTTACAGAGAGGCAGGGAGAGGGATAGAAAGTCAGAAACATCGATGAGAGAGACATCGATCAGCTGCCTCCTGCACGCCCCACACCAGAGATGTGCCCACAACCAAGGCACATGCCCCCGACCGGAACCGAACCCGGGACCCTTCAGTCCGCAGGCCGACGCTCTATCCACTGAGCCAAACCAGTTCCGGCCCAGCTAATTTTGATAGTTGAAAAATAACTTTTAGAAACATTGTTAACTATGAATTTATCTTTTCATAAATTGACTATTCTTATCTCAATATATGATTTTCCTTTTGTCTAGTTTTACATGACTCTTCCAGTCTTCTAATGAAAGCAATTATAGGTTATAATGCCTTCTCAATACCTGGGTTTCTTAATTTAAAAAAATGGTAGCAAATCCAAATTTCTCATGTAACTCTTGGGACAATTCCTTCCTTAGATAAAATTTTAATAGCTACTTAATTATAAAGAACTTTTAACAGATCTATATGCAATATTTTCTTATAATAATGACACTAGTTTTATAAGCCAAGACAACAGACTCTTAATATAGTTTACTAAGTCTAGTAGTTATAGCATTTATTAATCTATCACATAGTTTGGAGATGTGTCCTAGAGACTGAGAAGAATTAACACTTCTCCAGGCGAAACAATTTTAAGATACTTCTTACTTGTTAATTTGTCTCTCTCTTCCTACTAGAGTAAACATTATGATAGGATTTTTTGTGTTTTATCCTCTGCTACAGTTCCAATATCCAGAACAGTGCCTAACACATAATGGGCTTCCAAAAAATATTTGTTGAATGAATTTTGACTTTTCTTATCTCAATATATAATTTTATCATTCATCAAAATACAAACAAATTAAAATAATTTATTTGGCTCAGTCACCTTTTTATAGACCTCTGAATATGAAGTCCCAAAAAATTATGTCAGTAGCTCTGAAGACCTAGAAAAAGTTGAGACACAAATTAGTATAGAAAGAAATAACACTGATAAGACTCACAGAATAGAATTCTACAGAAATAATAGTAATTGTGTTTGTTTTACCTCTGTATATTTGTCTTGTTTATATCCTATGATTTCAATCCTCACCTGAGGATGTTTACTGATTTTAGAGACAGAGGAAGGAAGAAAGAGGGAGAGGGAGAAAGAAATGTTGTCTTTCTAGTGACCTGGTGCATGGATTTGTGCACACTGAAAGGAAATTAATTAGAAGGTGGCCAGCAGGGAGGGACTAGGTGAGAGGGGCCAGAGACGCCTTGGAGCCAACTTACAGAAGTCCCTCCCTGGCTGGCCACACCTGGGGAACAAACCAGAAATAGTTTATGCCCTGACCAGGAATCAAACCTATAACCTTTTTGGTGTATGGGATGACGCTCCAACCAACTAACCCATCTAGCTGGGGCTCCAGTGCTATAATTTTATCCTTTAATCTTTACATCCTATTTCCTCATAAAGCCAGATGTAAATAAAGGTGGAAAGGGAAATCATCTTTTTTTTTTTTTAAATTAAGCGGTAAATATTTTATTATGTCACTGGATATTCCTTTATCTTTCTTTCAAATTAATATTATCTCCCATTTCTCAAGGGATTCCTTCTTTTTCTCTATCCCAGGAAATGTTTCTTTTCTCCACTGACCCCTTCCCAAATTCAGAAGCTTTTCTTTAACCAAATGTCAAATTTATTCTCTAGTCATATAAGGATCTACCATGATCCAAAAAGTTCCTATTATTCCTTTCCCCCGCCCCATTCCATCCCACATATATCTTCTTCTACTATAGGAAAAGATTGACAAATGGAAGTAATTTCTATTTGTGGTCAACTCAGTAATAGAAACACATGGACAAATAAAGCTGCAATCAACTTTCTACCCTCCAAAAAAGGGAAAGGAAACAGGTGACGACGTTGGACTTTTTTGGGAAAAAAGTGAAATTTAACATTAGCCAGAAGTGAAAGAGCTGTTAATGGTATTTCAGTTACCAAGGAGAGGAAATGTACTCTATGTTGTTTTATGAATTTACAACTTATTAAAAATGGGAAAATAAACCATTCTATAGAAACAATTCACAAAGAACATTAGGAATTATAATAATAAAAGGATGAAGGTAACAGTAAAAGGAACAACAACAACAAAAACACACAAAGAACCTAAAACAGATGTAGACTCCTCCAGGAGCAATAAATAAGAAAGGTAAGAAATGACAGAAGAAAAAAAAAGCAGTAAGTCTGAGTGCATAGTAGGAGGAAAATGAATGCATCACAATTTCAATTTCATTTCAATTTAAGTATTTCCAGAACAATCCATCAGAATCCACCAAAACACCAGTATGTTCTTGAATTCAGAAGCAGAATCAGCCTGCCTCCCAGTACTGACTACTCCTTTGAGAAGCCACCATTTCCTTTCTTGGGAAAAGGCTATTAAATAGAACATACCAGAAATAGTTTATAATTACTCCTATCTTTTTAATTGTGTTCAGAAATGGTCACTAGTCTTTGTATTTTTAAAAAAAGAACAAAAAAGTGTTTGTCATGTGACAATTTCTTCTCTAAATATGACTTGACTTGCTGAAAGCACAAGACCTGTGTGATCTTGTCTGATTACTCTCAGAAGACAGTGTTTTAAGAATAATTCTAACAGAGATTTAGAGAAAGAAATTGCATCAGCCAGGTGAGCCGGAAGCAGTTGGGAGACAAGAGTCCAATAAATAGCCAATTCAATGAAAGAAAATTCAGAACAAGTCTGCTTCAGTAATCCTGTGAAGAGGACTGGCAGGAAGAGGAGTGCTGCTTCAGAAAGAGAACAGGCCTCATATGCTTCAGACAGTCTTTGTACTGAGGCTGTGGACCTTGGCCATTCTCCCAGAAATGATGCAATCCTGATGAACAAGATCTGCTGCCAGAGAAACAATTGTTAACAGCCTATGCAGACAGCAACTAAGCCAAGGAGCAATCTCTGATCAATTTCACAAACCAACAAAAAGCTAAATTGCTTCCCTCAATTTTGGTTTCTGACAAAACATGTAAGTAAAGAGATATATATGAACAAGCCATTTTTTCAAAATGTCTTTTGTCTTTTAATTCCTTTGGCTTTACAATATTTATCATCCATCATTAAATTTTAATTAGAACACTGAGACCATTTCTACTATGAATATAATTTTCCAAGCATATTAACAAGGTATTTACATTGAAATTTTACACTTATTTTTCTCACTTTCCTAAGAAAACCTTTGGGAGGTAATGGCTTTCCTAAATATAAAATCACTCTGGAATCTACAACCCAATTATGAGATTTCAAAGTAAGGACAAATATGCTTACCCACAAAGGTGTATTTTATAAACATCTTTGAAATTACACAAAACTCTGTTAAAAACAGGCATGTCTTAAAGAAAAACAGAAAATTTCTTCTTACTTAGGCTGACAAAAGAAGTAGATTGAGTAATATCATTACACCGTAATGCTTACTTTTCTCAAGGGCAACAATATTATTCAGATCTTATAGGAGGGTTAATAACTATTTTCATCCTACTAGCCACAATTTACTATTTTATTTTAGAATCTAGCTTAGAAAAATCCTCCATAGATTCTTCATCTCCTAGGCCTCATTTCTTTTTTCAGAAATTTATCAGGCTGTTCGTACAACATAGTTATAAAATCGTTAGGATTTTTTCTCACTTATTAAATAAAGGGCTGCATCCAGCAAACTTCAGTTCTCTAAACTCCAATTAGCTACAATGAACCAAATTTCTTCCCTTAAGCAATAACCCTCAAACTGAGATTCACGAGAAAGAAGCATCTACAATATATCCTGAAATCAACATATTCAGACCAATCTACCTATACATTTAAACTATTAAATAATGAAATTAACAGATATACAGAATCACAGATAGATAGAAGCCATAAAAGATCTTTAACTTAACTCAGTTAAGGAGAAAAAACATACCAGAAAAATTTTCAATTAGGATTAAAGAAAATAGTCATTAATTTTAAGATTCAATTTCTGATTTTATTATATATGTAAGTTGAATTTATTCTTAAATACTTTTATAATTTCCTTCTTTTGAATAAATTTACAAAATGGTAAAAAGGAGATAGGAAAAGGAGGTTTTTTGGTATGATTATTACCCTCAATTTAATTTTCAAATCATAGAAAAAATACACTAAATATATGAATGCATTTTATCTACATGACCAACATGCTTGAGAACTAATGTGGCACCTGTATTATATGCTTATCTTTTCTTGCTCCAAATTTCTATGAGTCCTGACATTGCCTTACACAATGTCTCAAAGTCTCAGTTTTCTCATCTGTATAATAGAAAGAATAATACCTATCCTGCTGACTCAGGTATGTATGGACTATCATTTGTAGTAAATACGAGTTTAAATTGCTCTTTGTTGCCGTTAAATACATGTGAAGAAAGATAAATTGTTACTAACAACATGAATATGGGTAAAAATATTTTTCACTCTTCTGCAACAGAAAATAATGTGAGAAGACTATATGTAGAAGACATGAAAACACAAAAAACCAACAGTATAGGTGAGATAAGTAATAAGCATTAGAAGAAATAACTGTTGAAAAGTTCCTATAATTGGGATAGTACAAATTCTAAGTTAGGCTTATAATCTGTAGCAAGTTAATGCAGGCAGAGTATCTAAGAGAAGTTCAGGGCTGAAAAGAAAAAGAGAAACATTGGGACAAACAATTAAGAGAATAAAGAAATATCATGATTTAGTAATTTAGAGTCAAGATAAAGTTTTCCTTTTTTCTCCATCTCTTCTGCAACACTTGTTTATCCCTTGGCTACTTTGCCTAAATTTATATTCTCTTTAGGGGCTACTGGGCTTGGTACAATAAACTAATGATTAAAATAGGAGGCAATTAAAACCCAGTTTAAAAAAAAAACACCCTATTTTATAGTCTATAGTAAGAATTTAGTTCGTCATGAAAAATTTCATTAATGGCAATATTATGGAGGAAAGACATACTTAGTTGTACTTGGAGGGGAGGGGTGATAGGACAAGAGTACATGCTATAAATAATGAAGCTAAATACATACTACACTTTTAAATGGTTTTAAGTTAACATCGTAGAAAAATATTTTACTTATAACTTGTTCAAAAATGATAAATACATATATACTGCTAAACTAACCAAGGATACACAAACTATTCTTAATGAGAATCAATTAGAATGACATGGTCCTTGATTTACATCTTTAAAGGGTGATCTTCTCAAGACTTTTTGAGGGTTCTGTCCTACTCTGTTTGGAGCCTCAGCATATGCTTTAAAAACATGTATCAGACTAGATAGGAAAAGAACCTCTCATACCTACTACATTTGCCTCCTCTGTCCAAACCGCTTTCATTTTCAAACACTGAAATGGAAACCAGATTTACTTACTCTAGAAGTGGGTTATGCATATTTATGAGGTATTAATATCTGTTATACTTTTCTGTAGTTCAGGCAAAATTTCTCCAGTTGATAAAAAATGTATAGTTTTAGGATTAAAGTCTAATTTATTATTTTACAGACGAAAAAACAGACTACATATATTTTAACTGTAAGAAGTCACACACATAATGGTGGAGAGTTCAGAAAAAAAATTAGCATTTAATATATAGCTTTTGTTTATTAAAGTAATTAATACTTGTTTTAGAGAGTTACATCTGAATTAAAATAAAAAAAATTAAAATTCAGCACCAATTATTGGTGCTGTGTTAGACAAACAAGTCCATATTAAAATTCTTGACTCTTTTGGAATTTATATTATCTAGACTTGCCAGTTTTTCTGCATTCATTCATTCAACGATCATAAAGTAACTACTATTTATAAAAGCTATGTTACGTGCTATTTTAAGATGTTTCTCTTATCCAGGGAGGGGAAGCAATTTGCAGACTCTTTAGGCTTGCCTATGTGCCAAGTATTACATTTTCACAACCATGAAGGGGAAAAAGAATCTTAAAGTATGCCTTTACATTTAGAGTTATTTTGAAGAGAAAACATCAACCTCCCCACAAAGAACATCCCAAAAGCACCCATCAGTTTATCAGGGAAAGAGATTGTTTTATACATTTCTTAATCTATTTAGACAAAACTTACTGATTGGTCTCATGGAAAATTCTACTAAGAATGAAGGGTAATGGGCTGCAAAAACCTGCAAAACACAGATGAACAGAACCTGATCATATATGTTCTGTGATTATTTGAGGGACCACGTAGGTAAGCATATAGCAGTAAGGGCATTTAAAGCTTAATAATTCTGATATGTACAATCCGATTCCCCTCACCTCCTGAGAGCTGAATCATTAATCTTTTGTGAAAATATTTAAACATCACAAAAGCATAAAATAAAGTAAAATCCTTACAATTCCATTTCTCAAAGATATTCCAAAAATAAAAGTAATAACCCCCTACTGTTCTGTAATCTGCTTTGTTCATTTAGTAATAAGTTTCAGACATTTTTCTATATTGAAAGGAGATATACAAATTTACTTTTTCCTCTTAAATGATGGCACAGTATTTTATCCCATGGACCATCCATAATTTAAGTCAGTCTTCTAAGGGGGATGTTTAGATTGTTGCTAATTTTCCATGACATATACAATGCTGAATGGTTTGTGTGTATATAACTTTGTATATATATCCTATATAATAAAAGCCTATTATGCAAATTGTCCTCTCCACCGGAGTTCTGCTGGGAGTTTGACTACTTGCTATAACGTGCACTGACCACCAGGGGGTAGTGTGGAACATGGCAGGTTTTGCAACTTGTCACTGGCAGCGGAGGTGCTGCAGGCCCCGATGGGCCCAGATGAGTGTGGGACCTGTGCAGGATGGTGGAGTAGGTGAGTGTGCAGACCCAGGCCACGGCAGGTGCGAGTCACTGGTCACCAGGTGGGCCCCAATCACCCTGCCGATCTGATCACCACACTGCCACTGGGCTCTCAGGCACTGAGGTAGCTGGACAGGGGCCCAATGCCCTGCTGATTTGATAGGTGAGCAACCAGCTGGGGTGGCAGGGGGCAGGGCTGCCACTCTGCTCCCTCAGCACCTGGGAGCCAGGCAATGGCAGGGCAATCAGGCCTCCTCTCAACTGATGACCAGCTGGGGTGGTAGGGGGCAATCAGGCCCTGCAGGCGTCAACCAGCGGCAGCTGTGGGGCTGCCACCAGGCTCCCTCAGCACCTGGGAGCTGGTGGGGTGATCAGATTGGCAGCCTGAGGAAGGGAGGCCCCGGCTGGCAGCCACTAGGGACCCTATCTGTGCACAAATTTTGTGCACTGGGCCGTGTGTGTGTGTGTGTGTGAACGCACGCGCGCGCACGCATGCCTTTCTTTATACATGTGCACAAACATTTCCTTAAGACACATTCCTAAAAGTGGAACTGCAAGAATGGCATGAGCATATTTATTAGCCATGCTGAACCACTTCCAGAAAGTAAAAACCATATTATCCTCTCACAAACACAGTGAGAAGTCTACATCTTTTCATAAGTTTTTAAATAATTTCAATTCTTTCCTCAGAGTTTTTCTTAGAAGATTCTACATTTTAAAAGAAAACTCTTAAAATGAAAATTGAAAACTGTAAATACTCAACATTCTATTAACAAACTACTCACCAGAAGCTATATTGATAACAATAGAATTAAAACTCAGAATAATTTGTAATTTAAAAAGTAATGGTGATGAAAGACATAAATTAAAAACAAAACATTGATATACCTGTGTGGACAAAAGCAGGTTTATAGTTGTTCATATGGAAAAAGACTTAACAGGTTATGATTATTACAATAACTTTATTAACTCAAAGAAATGTCACAATGTCACAGTGCATTTATGTACAATCTTGTAAGTGGCTGGAATTGCTGGCCTTCATTATTTACATATTCTGGTAGTCTACTTGCTATACTCAAACACATGTGGATACAGAGTTTTTTGTCATCAATAAACTTTATTTTGCCCACTCCTTCCTGTACAGTGTTTGGGCTATGCATAAAATGAGTCTATTTTTACTCATACAGTAGATTCTTGAGCAAAATGAAACCTTTGGAATGGTGAGTAATAACCTAGAGGATGGGCATCTATGGTGGTTTGTTATGAGACCCAATAATTCCCATCATACAAAACATCAAAAATACTATAAAACTTTTCTCTGAGATCTTAATATAAAAAATGATTAAGCCTCAACACAGATGCTCATCTTTGGTCCAGTTTCAGTAAACATTTCAGCTGTATTTAGGCCAAAATTCTCATTCATTAATTCTTATAATAAATTTGCCCTAGGACACTTGACAAAATAGTACTTTTTAGTTAATGAATATAACTGGCATAGTAAGCTGCTCCAAATCCTTATGCATAAAAATAATCACAATTATATACTATGCTAAATTTTCTCTTATTTTATTTTCCTTTAATCATCTCTGTGGGTTTTCCTATCAGTTTGACCCTAAATAAAGCCCAGAATTCTAACACTGAATAAAGTAAAACACTAAGTATTTTAGCATTTACCTGTTGTTTTCCCTCTTTGTTGAGAAGTCTTCTATTTAAAAACTTGTTTTTTACTGAGTATTTCTAAATGCTGAATTTTACTGTTTCTGAATACTGTATTTCATTTTCCGGTACTTGGTAAGTAATATAAAAACGAAGACATCTTTTTTTTCTTTAATATTTTTATTGATTTCAGAGAGGATGGGAGAGGAAGAGATAGAAACATCAATGATGAGAGAGAATCATTGATCAATTGCCTCTTGAATGCCCCACATTGGCGATAAAGCCCACAGCACAGGTATGTGCCCTGACTGGGAACTGAACTGTGTCCTCCTGGTTCAGAGGTTGATGCTCAACCACTGAACCACACCACCTTGGCTAAACTAAGACATTAAAAAAAAATTCTATACCCCAGATTATGACAAATTTCTTGTAGATCACCAATAACAACTTTAGAGTAGTGGTTTCCAACCTTCTGGAAAAAAAAGGAGTTATTTATTTATTTTTATTTAAAAAAATATATTTTATTGATTTTTTACAGAGAGGAAGGGAGAGGAACAGAGAGCTAGAAACATCGATGAGAGAGAGACATCGATCAGCTGCCTCCTGCACGCCCCACAATGGAGATGTGCCCACAACCAAAGTACATGCCCTTGACTGGAATCGAACCTGGGACCTTTCAGTCCGCAGGCCGATGCTCTATCCACTGAGCCAAACTGGTTTCGGCAAAAGGAGTTTTTTAAAAGTGCAAAAATGTTGGGGTGGGTAGGAGAAACCAGTGGAGGGGACCAAAAGGTAGAAACTGCCAAAACCGGTTTGGCTCAGTGGATAGAGTGTCGGCCTGCAGACTGAAAGGTCCCGGGTTCAATTCCAGTCAAGGGCATGTACGTTGGTTGTGGGCACATCCCCAGTGGAGGCGTGCAGGAGGCGGCTGATCGATGTCTCTCTCATGGATGTTTCTAACTCTCTATCCCTCTCCCTTCCTCTCTGTAAAAAAGTAATATATTAAAAAAAAAAAAAGGGTAGAAACTTCCAGTTATAAAGTAAATATAAGTCATGGGGATACATCATACAGCATGGTGAGGTATACTGCATACCCGAAAGTTGCTGAGAGTAGATCTTAAAAGTTTACATCACAAGAAAAATAATACTTTTGGTAACCATGTAAAGTAAAGGAGGTTAACTAGACTGTTATGATCATTTTGCAATGCATATGGACTGAATCATTATGTTGTATACCTGAAACCAGTACGTCAATTAACCTACTTCAATTGAAAAAAATTTTTAAAACGAGGCCACTGAGTGGGCCCTAATCCAATATGATCAGTATCCTTACATGAAAAGGGAATTTGGAGACATGAAGAGACACTAAAAAGCATGCACACAGAGAAAGGATAATGTGAAGAGGCAGTAAGAGGGCAGATCACCTGCAAACCAGGGAGAGAGGCCTCAGGAGAAACCAATCCTGCCAATATCTTAATATTGGATTTCGAAAAGTGCAAAATTTTTTATTTGATTAGGAATATACAGTAAAACTTTATATACACATACATTAAATCCTTTGTAACTGGGGTTCTTGGCCCACAAAGTACTAGCATCCATGAATAATAATTAGACAATTGACAATAATTCTGTACCATATCCTTTCATTTTATATCCTTAAGAACCATTTTTGATTTAGCCATTATAAGACTACATGATAATTTATGCCCAGATAAGTACACCAGATGGCACTTGGGTAACAAAAACAAAACAAAACAAACCAAACAAAAAAGGGAACAAAGAAGAGTTCTACTTAAGAAGATAACCCCTTTGACCTAATGGGCCAAAGGACCAGAAAGCCCGTTAAAAGCAATGAGGTCTTCATGCTCATTTCTGAATTCTAAAACAAAAACAAAAACAACCTGCATGATCCCTGGCTCTTCAATGACTTTAGGATTTCTTAAGAGTCCACTAAGAGTAAATATTGTTTCACACTGAAATTCCAATTATTTCCCCATGGTTTATTAAAGTAAGAAGGAAACCCACTAGGCTTCCATCTGCTCTAGTATCAATCTTCAAAAATTGACTCTTAGTATAACTAGTTTGTTACTGGCTTTCTCGCTGATTTCAAACTTTGAACACACATACTTACAAGAATTCCTATCAACCCTTCTTTGGTGAACTGCTCAAAGGATATAATATTTGCCTAATCTCTTCTTTGAGGAGATCTACAATAAATGTTTATTTAGCTATCAGATTATAACAACACAGAAATACTAACTTACAAGTCAATGTTTGGTAGATGCTTGTTACCATCCCTTATGCTACCACAACAAATTCCTTTAGGAATTCTTATCTGACTTGCAGACCTGTTATTAATTAATACCTCCTTTTTAAAAAAAAAAGCATTTTCTTTTGGGAAAACATTGAGTTTGCCAAGCACAGCTTAGAGTGCATCTATGTCAAGTTAATACAAATAAAACTAAGTAGACTATAATCTTTAGTAGCAAAATTATCTGAATTTTCAAAATTAAAAATGAGTGGGGCCGAAACCGGTTTGGCTCAGTGGATAGAGCGTCAGCCTGCGGACTGAAGGGTCCCAGGTTCGATTCCGGTCAAGGGCATGTACATTGGTTGCAGGCACATCCCCAGTGGGGGGCGTGCAGGAGGCGTGATTGATGTCTCTCTCTCATCGATGTTTCTCACTTTCTATCCCTCTCCCTACCTCTCTGTGAAAAATCAATAAAACATACTTAAAAAAAAAATAAAAATGAGTGGGAAGCAACCAATTGCTGTGTCTCTTTCACATAGATGTTTCTTTGTCTCTTCCCCTCCTTTCTACTCTTTCTAAAAAAGGAAAAAATATCCTCTGGTGAGAATTAACAAAAAATAAAAAATAAATAAAAACTGAAATCGTAGATCATCTATAATAATAAAAGCATAATATTAACTGGACAGCCAAATGGCCTTCTGGATGAAGCAGGGGCTGTGAGGGCCAAATCCCATACTCGAATTTCATGCACCAGGCTTCTAGTTTCTTTATAAGAAACTTTGTAAGTTTCTCTATAAGTATGCTCATAGTTGGCATTGTGGTGGTATTCAATTTGGCCCAATAGATCAAAGGGACACAACTTTTTAGGCCCAAGAAGAACCAACTGAGTCTGGTTACTTCTTGGTTGCTTAGAAGCCAAATCCTAGGGCACCTATATTTCTTAACCTTTTTGAAGATTGATCACAGATTTCTATTAGACTCTGATAAAGACCATGGATATTTTCTTCAGAAAAACACTGAAAAACCTTGTAAAACTTTTAGAGATTCTAGGCCCTTGTTCTATAACCTTTTTTGAACTACAGCCAGACTTAATATACGAAGCCTGCAACTGACATATAAGAAAGATAAGGGTGACCGGAAGGAGTGAAAACTTTTTTTTTTTAAATATCAAAGACAATGAATAATCACTCTAGTAGGGGATGATGCCCAATAAAAAATCTATTTTTCCTTTCTTTATCCTGATCCAGGAGCCCCATCCAATTTCAGGCAAAGAATCCTAAAGATAAAACTGCCAAAACTTCAGATGGGTAGCAGTATCCAAAGTCAGGAGGAGACAAAAGGGCAAGATTATAATGGTGAAGGTGGAAGGCTTTTTAAATAAAATAGGGAATTTGGTATAATGAAAAGATTCTGGAATCATAAGGAATTGACTCACCCTATTACTAGCTATGTGACCACTCTTGTTCAGTTTGTTCATTTGTAAACCATCCCACTGCACTATTTTGAGAATTAAGTGACATAACATTCATAAGAGAACCTAGCAAGATATTTGACACATTGCAAGCACCCAACTTTTGATATGCTGGGTTACATAAAAGAAGTAGAGAAAGTAAGAAATGTAAATAGGAACCACTTTTCTACTTCTAAGCCAATAGTATGAAGTAGAGGAGAGGAATTTACATCATACTCAATGGTGGATAGCTGAAAGCTTTTTTTTTTAAAATATATTTTTATTGATTTTTTTACAGAGAGGAAGGGAGAGGGATAGAAAGTCAGAAACATTGATGAGAGACATCAAACAGCCGCCTCCTGCACACCCCCTACTCGAGTTGTGCCCGCAAGCAAGGTACATGTCCCCGACCGGAATCGAACCCGGGACCTTTCAGTCCACAGGCCGACGGTCTATCCACTAAGCCAAACCGGTCTCGGCTGAAAGCTTTAGTTTTAAGATCAGGAACAAGAATATGATGCACCCTCTTGCCATTTTTATTCAAATAGTACTGAAAATCCCAGAGCTATTAGCAAGAAAATCAAAAGGCCTCCAAATCAGAAAGAATAAAATTCTCTGTTTGCAGATGACATGGCCCTAGATCTAGAAAACGCTGAAGACTCCTCCAAAAAAACAGACTAAACAAATTCAGTAAAATTGCCGGATAGAAAATCAATAAACAAAAATCAGTTGCATTTTATATACTATACAAAGAACTCCAGGAAAGAATAATAAAGAAAACAATCTCATTTACAATAGCACCAAAAACAATGTTTTAATGTTTTAGGAATATATTTAACCAAGAAAATGAAAGATCTGTACAGTGAAACAATAAAAACACTGATGAAAGGAAATGAAGAACAAATGAATGGAAAAATATTCTGTTATCACCAAAAAGAGATAATAAATACTAGTGAGGATGTGAATACAAGAGAGCCCTTGTACACTGTTGGTGGGAAGGGAACTGGTACAGTCACTGAAAAACAGTATGGAGGTTCCTCAAGAAATTAAAAATAGAACTACCATATAATCCAGCAATTCCACTTTGGAGAATATATCCAAAAGGGGGAAAATCACCATCTGGAAGGGAAATGCCTGTACTCCCATGCTCACTGCAGCACTATTCACAATAGCTGGGGTATGGAAACAACTTAAGTATCTGTCAAAAGAAAATGTTATATCTAGCTATTTACCTACAACAAAATATTATTCAGCCATAAAAACAAGGAAATGCCTCCATTCGACAACATGGATGAACCCCGAGGGCATTATGCTAAATAAAGTAAGCCAGAGAAAGACAAATACTGCATAATATCACTTATATGTGGAATTGTTTTTAAAAAAAATCAAATTTACTACTATAGAAACAGAGAGTAGAATCATGTTTGCCAAGGGCTGACGGAGAAACAAGGAAAGGTTAATAAAAGGGTACAAACTTTGTTATAAAAACCAATAAGGCCTGGGATCTAATATATAACATGGTGACTCTAGTTGAGGGGTTGGGAAACGCCTGGCCCTTGGGTTGTATAAGGTCTGCAGTATCATTGGGCCTAGAGCTGCCAAGGCATTAGGGGTGAGTTTGACAAAATATGGCAGGCTAATTTTTAAGCTGATAATTTTGTATGGCCCACAAGTGATGTTATAAATATAAAAATGCCTCTTGGCAGAAAAAAGGTTCCCCACCCCTGCTCTGGTTGATAATACTGTATGACTGAAATTTGCCAAGAGAATAGAACTTAAAGATTCTCACCCCTACACCCAAGAAAGAGTACAAATGTAAAGGATTAATGTGCTAATTAACTTACTTGCTGGAATCCTTTCACAATGTATATGTGTATCAAATCATCATGTTGAACACTGTAAATATATTAGTATTTTATTTTTCAATGATCTGTACTAATAAAAGGGTAATATGCTAATTGGGAGACCTTCTGGACATCCTTCTGGACAAAGCCATGGTGGTGGGCAGAGGCAGTGAGGGGTGATCAGGCCAGGAGGGAAGGGCTGTTGGGGATGATCAGGCTGGTGGGAGGGGATGGGCAGTTGGGGGCAAGCAAGCTGGCAGACAGAGTGGTTAGGGGTGATCAGGAAGGCAGGCAGGTGAGCAGTTACGAGCCAGTGGTTCTGGATTGCAAGAGGGATGTCCAACTGGCGGTTTAGGCCCAATCCTGGATTGGAAAGGGTGCAGGCCAGGTTGTGGGACAACCCTCCCCCTGTGCATGAATTTCATGCACTGGGCCATTAGTACCTCAATAAAGCTAAGACAAGCAAACAAACCAAAACACCCAAACTAAGGAGCAACCTGATAGTAAGAAAATGTTTCCTTAAAACTCCCTTATCTATCAAGTCTTTTTAATGTGATTATATTTATATGGTAAGCACTGGCACACTGTAAAGTTAGAAGCCTCTAATTTTAATTAGACCCTGATTATTCTTTTGTTTACAGTTGGTTCTTTTCATATAACTAATGAAATCATGAAATGAGGTGCTAGGGAAGAAACCAAGATGGCGGCATATGTGAACACCCAAACTGTTGCTTCGCACAACAATTTCAAAACTACAGCTAAAAGAACAGACATCATCTAGAACCACAGGAAAGCTGGCTGAGTGGAAATTCTACAATTAGAAGGAAAGAGAGGGGCTCATGGATACTCAGAGGAGCTGCAAAAAGCTGAGGTATGGAGACACACATGTGGAGAGCACGGGCATCGGTGTGCCTGGCTGGCTTCCCCTAGTGAGAGGGAGACAGAAACTTCTGACTGCACTGAACCCCAGTTCTCACTGTACTGAACCCCAGTTCCAGGCGAGACTCATACGGGGGGAGTCTGGACTGTTGGAAAAAGGGAGGAGTTCACAGAAACTCAGGGGAGCGGCGAAAGGCAGAGGTCTGGAGGCACGCGCGAGATTACACACAGAGAGGACTGACTGCTGATTACGCTGCTGGCTTTCTCTAGCGGGAGGAAGACGGAACCTCCCTACTGTGCTGAACTCCAGTTCAGACTGCACCAAACCCGTTTCAGGCGAGACCCTGGGGACCCAGACTCATACGGGTCTCTGGAATGCATGGAAACTCAGGTGAGCTGTGAAAGGCAGAGGTCTGGAGGCACGCGTCCAAGTGTGTGCAGAGAGGGCTGCAGCGATTACCAAAGGACATTGACACCTAGGGGTTTCATAGGGCAGGGCTGACGGGAAGCCAAGGATGTCTGCTCAGCCCTGAGACTCTGCCCCATCTAAGCCTAGAACAGAGGCTTTTGCAATTTTGCAAGTCTTGTCTCATAAGGCTGATTCCAGCACAGAAGTTCTCCTGGAGTAGACACACCTGATCCCCACAGCCAATTGGCCTGGAGGTCAATTCCCACCCAGTGATGCCAACAACAATGAAGACTTAACTACAATAAGGCTGTACACACAGTCCAAAAAGAGGTGCACCAAGAGTGTCCACCTCAGGTAACTGGGGAGGCAGAGCTACTGGGCCACATAGCTACTCTTACCAACTCTGGAAAGCAGAGCTACTCTTACCAACTCTGGAAAGCAGTGAAATTGCAGAGACAAAGAAACAGATCACAAACGAAAGAAATGGAGAAAAACAAAGGACTGGATATAGAGTTCAAAACCACGGTTATAAGGTTTTTCAAGAATTTCCTAGAAAAGATCAATAAAATTTAATGAGACCCTCAAGGATATGAAAAAGGACCAACTAGAAATTAAACATACACTGACTGAAATAAAAAATATTATACAGAGACCTAACAGCAGACTAGAGGAACACAAGAATCAAGTCAAAGATTTGAAATACAAAGAAGCAGAAAACACTCAACTAGAAAAACAAAAAGAATCCAGCCGAAGCTGGTTTGGCTCAGCAGATAGAGCGAACTGAGGGGGTCCCAGGTTCCATTCCGGTCAAGAGCATGTATGTACCTTGGTTGCGAGCACATCCTCAGTAGGTGTGCAGGAGGCAGCTGATCAATGTTTCTCTTTTATTGATGTTTCTAACTCTTTATCCTTCTCCCTTCCTTTCTGTAAAACATCAATAAAATATATTTAAAAATAGAAAAGGCTCACACTTATTGGATACTTCTTTTGTAGCGACCACTGTTTCCTCAATCACTTTACAGCCATTAGTTCATGTGATGCCCATATCATCTTTATGAGGAACGTAATATTCTTACTTAGCCAAAGAATTAAACTTGCCAAAGAATTAAACTCACCAAAGCTAAGAAACTTGCCAAGGCCAGAATAAGAAAACTGCAAACTAAAATCTAAATCAACTGATTCACCATATGAATAGTCGGATTTAACAGTTTTTAGCCTATAATATATACCATATTAGAATGTGACATATATTGCTGAACTATGATACTGCAACTTCTTTCGGCTACTGGAATAAAATAGACTTAATATTAAACAGTTTTCAGATTTAATTTAAAACAAAATCAAGCACTCTGAACTTTAAATGACTAAGTTAAAAAGTAGATTACATTCTAAGATAATATCTAAATTTCAGATTTAAATTTCTTGAATTTTATTCATTCAAGAAATGTTAGATGCTGACAACTTTCTATTACAAGTAGAACCAATGTCCCAGGTGTTAGATTTAAGTGCCTGAAATCATCAGAGATAAATGGAAAATTATCTAGCATTTCAAGAGAGATATGTTTCGTATCTTGACTGTTTAATAATTATATTAAGGCAAGAAACTGTGGTCACCAGGAAAAAAAACAGAATAAGTCAGTGTTCCTCTTCCACGGCCTACAAATACACATTAGTTACTGAAAAATCTAGAAGCAGATACTTTTAGTAAATGAACTAACTTAAATGATTCTTCTGTTACAATAAAAGTAACCAGGATAAAAAAGGAAACACTTTAATCATGAATAATCTGTTAAGTCTTACAGATAGGGATAGGGTGGAAAAGACTAGAAGTCAGATTTCTCTGTATACAGATATAAATTTCACTTAATAGCCATATTTTATATAATTATAAAACAAAAAGCAGTCCCTGAAAAATCTGATATGACTAAAAAAAATTTAACCTCGCTGTGTATCAAGTTGGTGGCATAACCACATAGAAAACTATTCCAAGTGGTTTTAAAACACTGTAATCTAACCATATTTTTTAGAGGGATATATCCTAAGGTGAAAAACAAACAACTCCACTTTCCAGTACCATATAGTTCTGAGATACTAAAATTATTTTGTATGTATTGTGGGATAAATCAAAGAGTAATTACATTGATGTTAGCAAAAATTGTAATTTTGGGTGTGGAGAAAGATTAGGATTATTTAAATGTCATATAGTATTGAATTAAAAATAAAAGCTACCAAACACCAACAACTGAAATTTAAAAAAAGAAACAAAGAGGGCAGAAAAGAAACCACTTTTTAGTTCTGTCCACTGAAAAGGTCTAGAAACAAGGACCAAACAAAGAGCAATGAGACATCTTGTCATATGAGAAAGCAAAGAACCAACTTAAAAAAAAAAAAAAAGCTACGAACTGATTGAGAATGAGGAAAAAGGTTTTAACACATTGCAGATGATTACGATTCATATTACACAGTGTTTTACAAAGTATCATATTTTAAAAAGATGTTAGTTTGTAAGAACATGTAATAAATAACTTCAAAATGCAATGGATATTTAATTTTAAAGAGTGCCTTTAACATGTATGTAAAACGTTTTTTTGTACTCGTTCAATAGAAACTTATCTGGCCACTGAGTAAAGCTAGCAATAAAACTACTGGTCCGGAAAATCAAAACAAAACAAAACAAAAGTACTAGTCTGAACCCAATGTGTTAAGAATCAAGAGCCAATTGTGGGACAATTAGAATGTCAAAAATAATAATTACAAGGGACTGAAACACATAAATATATTTAAAACCACAAATACATAATAACGGCCTGGGTGGTATGGCTTGGTTGGAGTATCATTCCATACACCAAAAGGTTGCAGATGTGACTCCTGATCAGGTGCACATGGGAAGCAACTAATCAATGTTTCTGTTTCTCTCTCTCTCACTCCTTTCACTTCTTCCCTATTTAAAATCTATGAAAATATATCTTTGGGTAAAGATTAAAAAAAAAATTATACAATAACACTTCATTATCACCTTTGGAGGTTGCTAGGTCACTAAACATGTAGAAAACTAGTAAGGGGAAAAAACAGGCAAGCCTTTTGTATTCAAACTGCATCTTAGGGTAAGCAAATAATTACAGAAAACAATGAAATGGTGATAAAATATCACTACTTCACAATCACCCTATATAATAAAAGCCTAATATGCAAATTGACTGAATGGCAGAATGACTGCTAGCTGGGCCTCCCCTCCCCCCTGACCCCAATCGCCCTGCAGAGGAAGGCAACTGGTGGTGGTGGGAGGAGCGGTGCCAGGCTGGCCAAGGTGGGTGCCAGTAGGGGGTCCCCCTATCACCCCACAGATTGGCTCTGATTGCCAGCCTGGCCCAGGGACCCTACTCATGCATGAATTTTGTGCACTATGCCTCTAGTAATGGAAATAATCTGGGCCTGTTCTCAAACCGTGTTTTTAGAACTCCTGAAGTTCCCCAGATTCTTTCAGGGAGTATGGGAGGTCTTTCCTCTTTCAACTATTTATCTGTGTGAGAACAGATTATCTTCATATTCTTTAACCAAAACAAACACAAATTAAACACAGAAGGATCTCTGAGAAAACTGTTGTCTTCTATTAAGCCAGAAAGATACTAAGGAGATTTGCAAAAATGGAAAGCAATGCCACTTAAAAGAATTAGGTATTTCTCACAAAAATCATGTTACTTAGGTTAGCAGGATTTGTTACTGTTATTTTAAAGTCAACTGATAACTAAGATTCCCCCCTCCCCTCAGTTTTAAATCTGGTAAATCTTGATATAACCCACACAAATAAAAGGTCATTGGGGCCTCCAATTTTTTAAACTGTACAGCTTAAAATAGCTGATCTAGGCACTAAATATCAATAGCTGCTTAACATCACATAGACAAGTAGGTATTAGTTGACTCTCAAGGAAGTACATAGTATTCTTATAAAAGTATACTTGCAATTGATCTAATCACTATTTACATGAAATATGATGTGTATGGGTTGTCATCTTATAAAATACTAGGGCCAGTGCATGAATTCGTGCACCTTGAAAGGAACTGTGGGCTGAGGTTGCAATGGGCACAGGGGTAGTTCTCAGCCCCTCCTGCCAAAGCCCCCCTTCCGCTGCTGCCCTTCCCACATGTTGATGGTGCTGGCCCCGCTTACACCCGCTGATGGCAGGGAGCTATTGGGGCAGCGCCAGCAGAGGGTGAAAGAGGTGTCTGCTGGCTCCAATTGCCCTTTAGGAGCAGAGGGAGGTGGAGAAGCCCTGAGGGGCGATCAGGGGCAGCAGTGGGTGCAAATGATGGCTTCTGTGCTGGCAGTGGGTGTGAGACCGGCAGTAGGTGCCAGTACCGGGCAGGACCACAGTGCACAGGAGCAAAGAATTTTCAGTAACCACCAGAGGCTTGCCCTGATGACAGTGACAGGCACCCTACCTTGGTCTGGTGCCCCTGCTCCACCACCCTGCCACAGCCAACACCTTCTATGTTGCATGCTCTGCTGCCTGCTGCTGATGCCCTCTATGTTCCTCACATGCCCCCTGGTGGTCAGTGCACATCATAGCAACCAGTTGTTCTGCTGATTGGTCTATTTGCATATTGGGGTTTTATATAGATAGATGTTAAGCGACACCATGTACACACAACCTCCAACATCCAAAGAGTAGGAACTTTATAATATAATAAATTCTTTTAATAAGTATATTAATATAAAAATCAGAGTGAGAGAACCTATAAATTAGACTCAGATTTATCAACCAAGTGCTATGTATGGACCTTATCTTGGTTTAAATAAAATCCAAAAGGAGTCCCCTTTTCAATTCTATTTTGTTGTATTTGGGCTTTTTCATAATAAAAAGAAATTTAATCAAATATATATCTATTTCCTCCCTTACCAACTATAAGGAAAAGAAAAAGGCATTCTAAAAATCACTCGTGTAAAAAAGGGGGTGTTCAGAGAGAATAAAAGATAAATCCTTGCAAAGAGAATCAGAATAACTATATAAAAGACAAATAAATGGATTGCTATATAGTGACAATAAGACTCATGATCTTCTATAATTAAGCCAAGCATATAATTTATGATCCAAATTGGGACATTTTTGAGAAAGAAATGCCATTACTAATTATTCAGTAGGCATAAACCAGGGTTGTCCCAGGGAAACCAAGACATATGGCCACTCTATCTGTAAAATATTCAACTTTAAAATCATTTTCACAAAAGATACTCAAAACAATCCTTTGGGTAACTACTTTGCACAGGAACACATTCCTAATATTAAGTTTTAAGAAAAACGAAGGTATTCTACATAAAAAACCTTTTTATCTCTTAACTGGTACATAGCTATTTCATAAAGATGTCCACTCTCTATTCTTATTGCTCAGTGTATTCTACAAACTTCCAACAATTCCCTTTCATGATAAACTATAAGTGGAAAGTTACACTAACCCAGAACCTTGCTTCTCTAAAAATACATGTCTTCCCATAGGCCCAGTCTGATTTCTATTCAATTTATGAACGAATACTTTATGCCTAGCAACACTTCAAATCTTTATAGCTTGGGGATTAAGTAAGGAAGAGTGAGGTAAAAACATCTGGGTCAAGCCAACCAGCGTAGGCTCCAAAGAAAGAAGAGCTGGCATTATTACCTATTTGGTCTAAGTGGTATGGTGCTACAGTAATTTCAGAACTCTATATATGATATGTCAGCACAATTTTTATTTTTTTGATTTTTAGTAAATATTTTAAAGTACTGTTTATATAATGTGCCATCAATAAGGTAATTACCTGTTCAATCTGTGAGTACTTTATGCCACTTTATAAGTTTAAAAACTTTTGCCCTGGTCATCATTGCCCAGTTAAGGGCATGTACCTCAGTTGTGGGTTCAATCCCTGAAACCTCAATGGAGGTGGGGGTGGAAGGCACCCCACCCACTCTCTCTAAAAATCAATGGAAAAAATATCCTTGGGCAAGGATTAACAAAAAGTTAAACTTTTAAAATAAAAGTAGCCTAAATATGCAACAATTTGGTACAATGTTAGCCTCATCCTAAAATGCATTGGCATAATGTCAATCTACCCTTATTTTATTCTATTACTGATCTATGACATTAAAGTTCCAATTGCCATAAATAAAATTAAAATTATCTAGCAATAACAAAAATAAAAGGGGACTTAAAAAATTTGTACTAATGCCCTGGCCAAGTGGCTCAGTTGGCGGGTTACCCTGTACACCAAAAGGTTGCAGGTTCTATCCCCAGTCAGGGTGTGTACTAGAGGCTTCTCTCACATCAAGGCCCCCTCTCTCTTTCCCTGCCTCTGAACATATTCTCAGGTGAGGATTAAAAAAAAAATAATAATAATTGGACTAGCTTCTACATTTCCCTCAGATCTGTTATTTTTAAAAATCATTCCACCTAATATTTTTCGGTTTGTGGGCAAAAAACATTTATCTAACTTGCATGGCTATAGTAGTTTGTGCCATAGAAACTGAGAAAATAAAAATTTATGCATTCATGCAATAATCTAATGCTACATTGAGCATGCAATCAATCATACTACAGCAACAATCCTTCTTTGTTTTTTTAAGAGTTTTGTCTTTAGAAATAGTTTTAAAAAATGTGCCTAAGTTTCTACTCCAAATGTAATCATAATAACTATTTTATTTTTTTAAAAATAATCAGTTCTAACTGTGGCTTTTCCCTTTCTGTCTGGTTTCTCTTATTAAAACAAGTTAACTCTCAATGGCCCTACATTAATAAAGAAAAAGGTACCACAAATACAGAGGCAGTGTAACTGCTAGTAGGTCCTTCCAGGTTCTTCTTCATAAATAAAACCGTCCTTGGATATCAAACAGTTGATTATTAACTACAGATCATCCTCCTTCACAAAGCTGCGAGAGCAAAAACTCTGTGTGTTGTGGCATGCAGAAGTTGGTGGGAGGAGATAGAATTTTTCAACACAGGCCAAAGATCACAACAGGACAAAACTACAAAACCATGAACACAAGGGTGTATGTGCATGGGGGTGCAGAGGGGTGCAGAAAAGAAACAACTCATATATAAACGACAAACAATGGGTGCAAATCTAAAACAATGACATACATCTTGGATATATATTAATATGCCAACATTATTAAATATGCGAACATGATACTGAAACAACCTATTCAGATAATAATTTCTAAGAATTATGAAATAATCCTCTTATTATACTCAGCAATGCACACATTATTAGATTCCTGGATTTTATGAGCCTTCACATTTCAGGAGTGGGAAGGAGAAAATCTCAGCGGCCAAAGGCAACAGAAAAAAATGATACAATTTAAAGTTCTTGGTGTTTTATTTTTTTTTTTGGGGGGGGGAAGAGTGGTGGTATGGGAAAAAGAAGATCTGAAAAACATAATTGTGCAGCTGAAGAAAGAACTCTGAAGAATGAAAAATTTATAATCTAACAATTTCGCCTCCACTATAATAGAGATAAGCATAAATGAAGGTTTAATTTTTAACATTATTTTAGTTATAAATCTGAATTAGACAAATTAGTAATTCTCAATGCAAACTACAGAAGAGAGTTTCTCCCTTCAAGCCAATAACAACGCAGTGGCATTTGGCAGTAATAACAACTATGTGAACAGCCTATGAAAATCTTTTTTTTCTATAAAGCAAAGAATCTGAAATAGTTTACCAAGAAAGAAGAAGACACTGAAGTTACAAAGTCTCTTTCACTACTGACTTTTAAGAATAGGACAAATGAACTTCATATTTAAGTACATATGAAAAAATCCATAATCACAGTAAAAATTGTATTTAACTATCTAATTTTTCCCCTTTGTCCTCGTTTCTTTTTTGCTGGTGAGAAGCGTTATGGGGTAATAATAGCAGGAAATTAGGTGGAGCAGCTACAATGGCAAGATGAGGCACAGTGCTACATTTTACCTCCATTATAGCCTACTGCTGGCTGGGTTTTATTGAGAATGAGATTTGCTGTTTGGGGAGCCAAAGCAGTTATCAAAATGTGCCCCCCTCCCTACCATACTTTTGCCAGGAACTTTTTAGGTCCTCTGACAAGATTCAGGTAACAGGAGCAGTAGAAGCCACAATTAAGACATTTCTAATTATCTGAGAAAGTTGGGTATGTGTATGTGTGCAGAGACAATGTTTTCCTCAGAGCAAGCAATGTGCGTCTTAGTAGTACATGTAGAGAAAAGTGTCTGGAATAGAGGCCAGGGTTTGAACTAGATGGCTTATATTTTAGTCCCACAAATTATGGAAATAATCCATGTGAATGAATCTTTATTACCAGAAGGAACAACTAACTACCTGAAATTTCTATAGTGATAGAAAATATAGCTACTAAATCTCATGTTAACATTGTTGCTATTTTAAAGAAGTTCTAAATGACAATCACAATTAAGTCACTCAAATATCCTTTTCAGACAAAATATTATGTCATTGCTGCCAAGACCAATACATACAGAAATTTAAAGTTAGGTAGGTAACACATGTATCTTTCTTTTACAGAGAGATAAGACACAAAGTTTAGTCAGGCTTGCTTAATATTACAATGTGCATTAACTGGCAGTTTTTAGTTACTCTATATTAAGTTTAAACAAACACTTCTTTGCGAACAGTTCCAGTCTCTGGATCCATAAGTAAAAATTAGCATTGCAATGTCCTTATAGTTAGTCTCCTGCGGTCTGGATAGAAGGGAAAACTTTAAGGCTAGTTTAAGAACACTGCAATACAGGTGGCATCTTAATTTAAGCAACAGATGTACTCTTGAAAAAACTGAGCTCTGACCAATTATTTCTAAACATTAAATTATCTTAAAATATATTAAGCATTTAGAAGAAATTCAACATATACTCCTTCATTAAGGAGGAATCCTTTTGCAATCCAAATAATTGCTATCTAATTTTTCTATGAATGCAATTCTTTAATATTTTTGTAAAAACACTCTACAATTAACACAAGTTCTAGTATCGACATTTATTTTAAAAGTAACTAAAAATACTGTTCAGGACACTGAGCCTTTTAACATATTAATGAAAACTTCAATTGGGCCCAAACTTTGAATATTTCATTATAATTTTGCTTCAAGTGCCAGATAACTCACAGATCTCTTCCAACTCTAAAATTCATATTAATTCTAATAACATGGATGCAACCACCACACTTTTTGTTGGGAATTAAGCACAAATGTATCAAATAAGGTAGTGCCAACACCATAAAAGCAGAGGAAGGAACAATCTCTGGGGAATATCAGGTTCTTCAGGAAGCAGGGGAAGACTGAAATAGTAAGTAGCCTTTCTTCAGTTAGCATTGTACATGATGGCAAGCCAACATGTAAATGGGGCAGGGTGTTTTCTATATTACAGTTATAAGACTGGAGTTAACGATATGCAACTATTTTACAAAGGGAAACAAATTATTTTATCTATTTTGGTCTAATTCCAACTCAAATAAAGACAATGTATATGTTGAAATATAAGTTTTATTCAGCTATAATATCCTTTTCCATTTCTTAAAGGAGAATTCTGCTCTAGAGGTTCTAGAACTACTCTTCTCAGGAAGTGATTTGTATTTAGGAGTGCAGTGCATATTTTCTTTTCATCTACACAAAGCTTTAATTTTTTATTTTTCCTTGGAGGAGAGGATTGGGTCCCTACCATATATATATTCAGGGATATACTAAATTTCAGGTTAACAGTATAAGGTTGGCACAAATTCAATGCTTCAGTAGGAAATACAAATGATTTCTTTAATTGTATGCCAAAGTGAATAATCTCTCAGGGAAAAGAACCTCCTCCTCCTGTCTTTCCTACCTCCCACCCCTCCCCCACCAACATTGCCTCCCTGCTGTGCAAAGAGCCCTTTGTCCTGCCCCACACTTATCTAGCTGTTTGGCCATATTGACAGGCCAACTAAAGGCATAATAAGGGAGTCAGTATGACATAAGCAGCTGGCAATTTGAAACAAAAATCTTCCTTTCTACTCAGATCAAATCCTGATGCAGAGGTCTCAGGCTCCTCCTATGTTTTCATCTTTTTTTTTTTTTTTAAACAGAGCAGCTAGGAATTTGGCATTTTCCTTCAAAATTAGGTAGCACAACAAAAACTTGGATTTCCCAGATAGAAACAAATTCTGTATAAATTCCTATATCCTTTGCTTTTTGTGTGATTCATAACATAGGTCAAGGAGTATTTCCAGCTCTGAGTGTATATACATAACTAATATGACTAAGAAAACGATTCTTATTACTTTAGTTTACCATCAAAACTGTGAGAATTCTCATGCTACGAAGAAAGGAAGAGCACAGAAGAGAAAGCAGCCAGACCAAACCAACAGTGGAATGCATGAGGCAAAACTGGCCAAATAACCTTAGTTTTTAAAATACAGTAAAGTCTTATTCCAATAAGCAGAAAATTTCTTTCTCCTGTCTTTATATCAAAGATAGTTAATGTGATCCTTACATTTCTCCCTGAGGTATTCAGCAAACAAAATCAATATGGTGCAAAAACTGAGAGGCAGGATGGGATTACAAATTCCTTGCTCAGTGAGGGCTAGTATAAAGTAGACTGAGATTTACCTTCACTGTTCTTTGTTATATTTCAAATTTGTTTCATAAAGTGTTAAAGAGTCTGAATATATTTAATCAGAATAAGAGAATTCTCTAAAGTAATGTTTTCTAACAGCTTCTCCCTCCCCCAAGTTACTGGATATCTTTTACTCCATTTAGACAAATATATAACAGAATACTTTTCATAAGACTCTGGTTTAACAAAATATATATTGGTAAGTGAAAAAAATTATATTCTCTCATCTTTCATGAATTTCCCTAAATCTTTACAAGGGAAATCAATCACTGCATTAAATGAAAGGTAAAAATGCCATTTTACCATGTATTTTTGAATTTTTAGGTGTAAAAAAAGGTACTAATTACTGTCTATCATACTTTTTAGGCCCCTAAACGAATGTTTTAAATCAAATTACAAATAGCAATCATTTGTATTAAAATATACATTATCTCACATATTTTGCAGTCAGAATAAGTGTTATCTTAAAATATTCCCATCAAGCTTTACTTTCCAATACCTGAAACAAATTTTATAAACAAAATTTCAAATTAAACTGACAAATCATCAGAGTGGAACTAGAAGTTACAAGAAAATTATATTCTATTTATGATCCAATTCCTCATTGGTAATATATACCTAATAACCACAGACTATTCTTAACTATGGCCTAATGTTTCATAAGCAATTTCAATACGAGGAGGACAAATAAAAATGGTTGTCTGCACATCTGCATTTTGCCCTATATTATTTTCCTATCCAAAGGCAAAATTAAATAACCATTCTCCCCCAGAAAGGCCAGAACAACCTCAGAAAGCATGTAAGTTCCTGGACATAAAACAGTATCAGAAGATATAAACATTTCCAAGCATATTGGTTAAATAAATCCTATGAAAAAGGCCTCTATGATCTTTCAGAAAATCACATCAAAATTACAATGGATTCCAAACAACAGAAAACACAAGTGAAAAAAGTGATTATTTTATAAGGTAACTTTAACATATAACTTAAGCTTAAAAAAAAATGTCTAAAATGTTAAATAACCATATTTACCTGATATGGCATCTTTTATATGTGATAGTGATAAGATTAAAACCACCTAAAAATATTATCCATGAAAGGTCCCATTTTATTAGTCAGTGTGTATCACTGAGACAACGCAAGCCACATTTGTGAATGACACAACTCATTTCCGTTCTTTTGGTTCCCTGCCACAAATGCCACAGTCATGCTATACATTACAGATTTAAGTACATTTACACAAAGCTAAGCATATAAAATTCTGAGGGGAAAAAATATAACATGCAAGCGCCATGTGGGGTGGGGAAGAGACAACCCATCTGTTAAGTACTGTATAAAATTGGTGGTATATTTGGATGGTGCCTCTCCCTCAAGTATACTTCCATACTCAATAAACTGTTCTGTTTAATCAAAGATTTTCCTAATGTGCAGGAGCTATGGGGGAGGGGAAACACATAAGAGGCCATCTTCTCAAGTATCCTATTTATTGGATTTTTGAATATTCTTTCTGGTTTGTCCTATGTTTCAGATGGATTACGACCAAACATACATCCTTGGGTCTTAGAAGACTACATCCAACATGCATATAATGAATTCATTTTATAGGTCAAACTCCAAAGAAATAATTCAATTTGCAGGAGTCTATTACTGATACAGAAATTAAGAGAATACTTCTGAAATTTATATTTACAAGTCATTCTGAAAAGGGCACTTCTTTTTAGAGTTTAAGATTTCAAATTTAGTAAAATGTTTACAAAACATCTATTCAATTAGGTAAATATGGCCTAACAAATGAAAGAAGACACACAACAAAATATGAAATGGACTAAATATTAAAATGCTAATGAAACTTCCATACTATTCAAGCACCAATCTACAGACAAAAAGCAAAAATCTGCCCCAAAAACCCAAAAACCGAACAAAAAAGAAAAACTCTAACTATGATCCAGTTTCCAGATGCTGCTGATATCCATAAATGGGTAGAAGGTTAGAATTCTCATCTCCCCACCAATAAAATGCAAACCAGCTCAGCATAGAAAATTCCCAGGAAAGCAAGGTTTCTTCTTCAAGCAGCTATTGCCTAAGTGTAGCTCCCCGCAGCCAACAGCATTAATGGACGCTGCACTGCTGTCCTTCCCTGGAGACGGCAGCTAGCACTACTCAAGCTTCTCACGTAGCAACCAGAGTTCCAGAGCCAGCAGCTGCTGCTGCCTTGTATACACAGTCCTGTGATCCAACCCAAAGAACAACCTTTTCCTTACCCCACCCCCACTCCTTACACACTTTTTTTTTTTTTTTTGGACCAAAGCTCCATGCCAGAAGAGCTGGAATTACGCTTTTAGAAAGAAACAATCCTAAAGTCCTTTTAGTTTTAAATTAAGGGCCTTTTATTAGAAAAAACAATATTTACCAAATTCCAGATATCCATTTTAATTAAGCCAGCAATTTAGGAGTGAAAATTAAGCCAATATTCCAAGGATTCTCTTTACAGTCAAATTTAAATTTGCAGCTAGAAACAGACTTGTGTCATGGCCCTACCAAAGGAGCTAATTCATTCCTGAATCTTCAAGACAGTCTGGGTAAATCTTAAAAACTCTAATCTCACAACTAACCCGAATTTTTGGTCATAGAAGAAAACGAATGATCCTCCTGAGAAAACTGGAAGAAATCCAATAAAAAAAATTTCGTGTGTTCTTCAAGAGGCCGAGAATATGTGAATATTCTTTGCTTTAGTCCTAGCTCAGATTCTACACATCTAAAATTACAGCGTGTAACTTTTTTCATGAGTGATCTAAGCATAAAATTAACCACCAAGAAATTTTCCCAAATAGGGGGTACACAAACATTCCCCTAAGAAGCTCATAAATGCTCAACTCAACTGGATTCCACCCAACCAAAAGTGTTTTTTTTGCTGGATCTGCCCAACAACAGCAACAAAAAAATCTAAGGATTGTCTTGGTTACAGGTCATTTATAAGCAACTCCTTTAGTCAAACGACGAAAAGACATTAGCAGAGAACCTGGGGGTTCTTTCAGTATGATGTGCACGGGAGAAAAAGGGAGAAATGAACTAAAATATAGACAAAGCTCTCAATGGAACGCCGGGATCTGGGCACGAAACGAGTTACTGGTGAACACATTGCACAAGTAACATGAGAAAGCAGAAAATGCAGGTCATACGTGCACCCCTGACCCAGACCAGCGGAGCTGGCTGCAGCATCAGTATCCAAGGGGAAGATCAGTTATTCCTCAGAAGTGAGAAGCAAAAGAGCTCCACAGAATAAATTAGCACAGAGGGGGGCTTCCCCCACAGTTAAACTTTCCCTCTCACGCAGTCCACCTACTTGAAAACCAGGGCTTTTCCTCGCCGTCATCCACCAAGCTCCCCTAGCTGCCGCCACGCAGGGGGACTGGGAATTCAGAGAGGGTAAATTTTTCTACCTTTAAAGACCTTCTCAAATGATCACTGTCCACGCCCAAGGCTGGGAGAACGACACGGTCTGGCTGAACTCCAAGCGCAAACCTTACAAATTCAGTAACAGGGCTACTTCGGAGATACTGGGGCGGAAGCCACTGAGAACCCCCAAACGTGAAGCGGGGCTGGCGAAGGCAGTGCCTTCAGTGTGGGAAGGGGAGCAGTCACCCGGGATGGGGCCCGAGGAGGAGAGGAAAGGCGCCCGGGAACATCATGAAGAGAGAGGCCCCTGGAACGATCAGAGTTGTCACCAGGCCGCGCGAAACGGGGTTGCTGGGGTGAGGATTTGGGGAGGGGGGCAAAGTATGCCCGTGTATTCTAAGAGGGCAGCGAAGGGCCTCGCCTCAAACCAAAGGTAAACGTGGACGAGGCAGTTCCCAGGCAAAGGGGTGAAGAGACGTGGGGGGAGGGGAGGCGTCCTGACCCAGTAAAGACACGAAAAGGGTGGTGGGGTCGACTGGATGACGAGAGGGATCTCTCTCCCGGGGAAAGAGGGATGCAATGGTGTACAGGGAGGTGACGAGGGGGACGAGAAGGGGCAGCATCCTCCTGCTAAGAGCCTGGGGAAGGCCAGGCCCGAGTCCCGAAAGCGAGCGCGGGGAGACGGAGGAGGTGACCCTTCCCTCCCCCGGGGCCCGGTTTGAGGGTAGGTCCCTCTTTTCTGTCGGACCCTTACCTTGTCCCAGGCGCGGCCGGGGCCTGGGCCCGGGCTGCGGCGCACGGCACTCCCGGGAGGCAGGAGGACTCGAGTTAGGCCCAACGCGGCGCCACGGCGTTTCCTGGCCGGGAATGGCCCTTGCTCGTGAGGTGGAGGTGGGGGCAGTAAGGCGGAGCGAGCAAAGGCGGGTGGGGGAAGGGCCAAAGGAAGGGGGGGCGGCACTACAATGTTGGCGGACTGGCGGGACTGGGGCTGCGTGAGTCTCTGAGCGCAAGCGGGCGGCGGCCGCCCCTCCCCCGTCGGCTGCGGCGGCGGCGGCGGCGGCGGCGGCGGCGGCGGCGGCGGCAGCAGCAGCAGCTCACTCAGCCGCTGCCCGAGCGGAAACGCCACTGACCGCACGGGGATTACCAGCGCCGGCGCCAGGGGCACCTGGGACACGCCCCCTCCCGCCGCGCCATTGGCCTCTCCGCCCACCGCCCCACACCCATTGGCCAACTTGTTGCCAATCAGCGGAAGCCGCCGGGGCCGCCTAGAGAAGAGGCTGTGCTCTGAGCTCCGGCTCCTCAGAGAGCCTCGGCTAGGTAGGGGAGCGGGACTCTGGTGGGAGGGAGACCGGTGGACACGGTGGGGGAAACGGGTGGCTAAGGGGATCTGATTGGCACTTGGGGGTTGCCTTCTCCCGCGGGAACTCGGGGCGTACAGTGTTCGTTACGCTGGAAGGAAAAGAGGAGGTGAGAGGCAGGCAGGAATGCGGCCCGCCCGGCGGCCACCGGAGGGGGAGGGAGAGTGGAAAAGGCTCGAGTCCGGACGGAGCCATTGCTACTGCAAAGGGAGGAGCGCTGTCGGCTCAGCTCTTGCCACTGATTGGCCGCCGCGTCTCCCGCCGTCTGTGAAAACACAAATGGCGTGTTCTGGTTGGAGTAAAGGGTCTGTCAGTTACAGGCTCGGGATTGCGCAGCCGCCTAGAGAGTCTCGCATTGCTCTCTGGGTTGGGTGGGTGGGTAGGTAGGTGGGTGGGGAGAGTTGGACTTACGGGCGCGGTCGGCCTAACGCGGGGTGGGTGCGGGGGGCGGGGAGGAGGGTCAGTGAAAGTGGCTCCTGCGCGGGCGTCCCACCACCCTCCCCTTCGGGGGAGTCGGTTTACCCGCCGCCCGTCTGACCTCCACATCTGATTGGTTGCTGAATCCGGGGAATGGCCCCTTACTATTGGCGCAGGTCCCAACCGAGCGAAACCACTGCGCGGGTCGGCGGGGGTGGCGGTCGTTGGTACGTTCCTCGCGAGGCCCAGCGCCGCCGCAGTGTCTGGCCCCGCGCCCCTGCACAACGTGGCAGGAAGCGCGCTGGCGGTGGGGGCGGGCTGCCCGGCGGAGGCTGCTGGGTGGCGGCTGCTGCGGCTCCGCCCTGGGCACCCGCCGCCTAAAAAGCTTTACGAGCCCGAACTGTCCCCGGATCGTGGGAGTGAGGAAAGGAGCGGGGGTCGGTCCTGCCGGTTTGTGGGTGGGAGGGGCATGTGCTCCAAAAATCGCCGGGAGGTGCTGCCCGGAAGGAGCGGCAGTGGAGGCGGCGGAGTGAAGGCCGCGCCCTTCCAGACAGGGGAGGGGAGTGCCGCCATACCTTTATGGGAGTTCTCTGTTGTCTCGGATTTAAGGACCGCCCTGGGCCTGGAAGAACCCCTCCCTCCCCCGCGATCGTCATCGCCTCCATGTCGAGGCTCCTTCTAGAGGATGGGCGGGATTCTTTTGCCCGGGTTTAACCTGGTTCGGGGCGTTGTCCTTCAGGGGTTTGAGCAGATGTAAGATTTTGAGGGTGAGCCCAATATCTGTCTTCCCACAGACTTGAATTTGTGTCACAAAGTAATTATGGAAGGAATGGAGGAGGAAAATGGAGTTCAGGCATTCACCTGGGACTGACTTTACAGAAAGAGTGCGTGTTATTACTACTTAAAATCCTTTTTGTAGCTTTTTTATAGTGATAAAGTGAGAGACCAAAGGCAGACTGAGTTTTATACTCACTGGAAATCCTTAGTAAATCATAAAATTTTATCTTAAAATTTTAGGCCCCCTTCCTTGCATTCCCAGGATCAGGCCCCTTAGCAACTCTCACTCATATTTTGAGCCCATTTTCTGTTTGTTGTACTTGCTCATCCAGTCTCCAGACATACCATTGGCTTTCTCCTCTCTTGTTTTGATAGCCCGGTGAGTCATGAAACCAGACAGATTGGTTCCAACGCCAATTAAGGCCACCCACCCAACCTGAGCAGAGGCCTCGCTCTTAAACCTGTATTATCTTTTTCCTCAGCTGGGGTTCTACCCCTACCCTCTCAGTACAGATAACCTTGACTACTGCTTTTCTGAGAATTAGACATGAGATTCAGCAACATATCCTTTTTATCTCCTTTGAATAACTTTTCAGTCCATCCCATGATTTCTGTTCTCATTGGTTAGTTACTGAGTTCATTTGCCATAATGCTAAGAGCCTCCAAACCAGTTGTCTCTGCCTCCTGTTACCTCTTTTGATCCATCTTACATGTTGCCAGGAGGACAATTGCTCTAGAGCAGCGGTTCTCAACCTGTGGGTCGCGACCCCGGCAGGGGTCGAACGACCAAAACACAGGGATCGCCTAAAGCCATCGGGAAATACATAATGCATATCAGGCATTTACATTCTGAATCATAACTGTAGCAAAATTACAGTTTTGAAGTAGCCACCAAAATTATTTTTTGGTTTGGGGGTCACAGCATTAGAAAGGTTGAGAACCACTGTTCTAGAGCATCCAAATGACTGATGCAACTCCTTCACTGGCTCCTAACTACTTACAGGATGAATTCCATCATCACTGATACACAAGGTCCCTTAATAGGCTAATCTCTGTTCTTAACAGCTTTTTCACTTGCTGCAATTTTTTATACACATTAACACTACATCTCTGTTCAAGTCACATTGATTACTGTTTACTCAAATCATAGTTACATAATCATACCATTTTGTAGGGTCCTATCTGCTGGAATGCTAACTTGGTCTTGGCCCTTCAAGACTTAAGACTCAGATATCATCATCTCCCCTATGTTCTTGCCTTCTCTGATCTATCATTCTAATAGCGACTCCCTATTTAAAAAATAGTGCTTTCTCTGATCGCATAACAAGCAAGTTGAATCATAGCACTTCTCAGGTTGTTGTCATTGCTTGTTTGAATTCTCTTAACTATTCTGAGCACAGGCTCTTGTTGAGTCTTGTAGTAACACTAAGCTTCTAGTATATTCCTTGATGTGTAGCCAATCCTAAATAACAGAATGACATGTAGATGTCTTTGTAAAGTTTGATTATTGTGGTCCTCTTAACACAGTTCTTTGTGTGCTTGCTAGTGCTCTAGATTAGCACTATCCAATGGAACCTTCTGCAATTATGGAAATGTTATCTATCCGTGCTGACCAATATGGTAACCACTAACCATATATTAATACTGAGCACTGGAAATGTGGCTAATGTGACTAAAGAACTGAATTTTTAATTTTATGTAATTTAAATTGTATGAACAGTGTAGTTATAGCCACAAACTTGTGGATTACAAGGTATTGTACTTAATATGGGTGTTGATAACTTTCTCTTCATGCTGAGCAGTAAAGAAATACAGTTGGACCTCTGTGGTCCATTTAGGAGTTTTTCCGCCCTGCTAATTTTATTTTACCTGTTTCGGTACTTCAGCTGAACCTAGCTGTGAGCTAAATCCAACAAATCCTTACTAAAAATAAATCTTCCTTGGACAACAATGTTGAGAAAACAAGTAATGACTAGTTTTATTTCAAAAGAGAATGTATAATGAATTTTAGGAAGGGATTTTATGAAACCATAATGGTAATAAGACTATATGTGATGTTAATGAAAATGAAAACTAGCCTTAAAGTTCAGTCCCCCAAGTTTTCATTTTTGGAAAAACTTCCATCAGATGAGGCCAAAAGTATCATATCTTAAGTTACAGGAAACATCAAAGTTTCGTTTCGTCTTGATGAAGTATAAATTAATAGATATATTTTAACACTAAAATGCTTTTTGAGTTATATACTAATATAGCATTTACAGATTTCAATTATATTTTTAAAAGTTATTTATTTAAAACTTTTTCCATAGAATATGAGACTCTTAGGATAAGAGTCTCAAACTTTCAGTACACAGAATTGACTTGATTTGTAATGCAGATCCCCAGTCCTGGAGCTCATAGTTTTCAAATTCATTTGAGACAGAGAGGAGGTGGGCACCAGAATTGGATTCTTTTTTTTTTAAGTTTCTTATTTGCTTCTGATGTTGGCAGCTTCTAAACCACACCATAAAAAACAGCCTGGGGCTATGATATTCCTATTTATCTGACAAAAATGACTATAATTTGAGAAACACTTCTCTGTTCCAATATGTCCCTAATTTTTTTCTCAACTGTTTTTTGGAGAATTTTTTCCTTCCAAAAAACTGAATGGGAAAACATTTTGAAAGGCAGGAAGGTAGTGATAGTTAAGAGTTATGGGAACTTTCAGGTCAAATTTTTCCTTTTAAACAGGATGCTAAAATATTTCAAATACTGTGTTTTTGCACATAAAAGTTATATTTTGTTGGTTTAACCACTGAAAACATTCCTCAAGGATATAGATTTATTCTTTGATTCACAGAACCTATTGGTTTTATTGATTTATTTGTGAAATTACTTTCCAGATAATAGTTTTAAGTCCACAGAACACAGAAACAAGGCCTCTTTTATGGAGAAACTTCAGGTCATACTAACCCTAAGTCTGCTAATATTCTATTCATAAAGGAAACTAATGCCTCATGGTCTCTGAATACAATCTATTCATCTGTCCACCATTCAACTCTTCCTTAGGTTTCCTGTATGAACCACTGTACTTAACCTCTTCCTGTGCTTTACTTCTTTAGGCTTTATAGTTTTTAATAAACCAGCAACCTATCTCCTTTTGAAGTAGAGCCATCCTATTTTTTCTAGGAAAAAAACTAAGTATACAGAAGCACTTAAACTTGCATGAGAAAATTGAAGGTTTTGTATAGGCTTTTAATTTTTTTAGACTTGCAAAATTTGAACTACATAATGTTGCTCCCATATATTTTTTATGCATGGAGGAGCTTTGGTTCAATTACGGTTTGCAACTGTTAATCCAGAATATGATAGGAATCAGCATCACAAGGTTAAGACTGGTTTGACTGTTTTATGCCAGTCTTAATTGTAGAGCACTTTGTTAGGTCACATCCAGGAGTCTGGTACTTTACTTTGCAGGTTGGAAATTCTTGGTTTTGTTATATTATGTAGGATTTTGTTACATCCTGTTTTATATTGGAGGACATACTTCTATAGAACCATTTTTTTTTTCTTTAAGACTCCACATTCTTAATGGGGTAAGAAACTGGGTTGTTACAGAACTATGTTAGCATTGAATCAAATATTTACATTTATTTTATGTAGGCTAGGATTAAACCTGATGAATTATTCCTGGTTTGATGTATACCTTCATAGTGACTAGACTATTTCTGCCTCTTAGATTATATCTCAAAGTCATAGTTACATGAAATAATCTAACTTCACAGCTTTTTTTCCTAGAATTTACAATCATCACTGACCTTTAGTTTGTTCTGGTACTTAGTCACTTTTGCTAATTGTTTTCTAACATGTTTAAGATCGAATCTTCCTACTAATAAAAGTAACATATTTTCAGATCATGTTTTATAGAATGGGTTATTTTACCAACTAACTAAACCATGAATTCTTGTCAACACTTCTTACAGCCTTTCTTCTTTTTACTGACCTTTGGTTAAAATCTCATCCCACACTTTTTATCATAATAAATAATGGCAACATAGTCTAGTGCACACTATAGGCAAAAGCTAATGAAAACATAGTTTAGGTGAAGGAATTAATTTTTATTGATTACCAATTGTGTACCAGATAGTGATCCTCTTTGTCGTTATGGTGTGGTGCTGATCCATAAACCGGAATTACAGAGTAGAAAACTAAAGGTTAAATAACTTTGCTGTAGACACACTAACAAATTAAGGACCAGGAATTCTGGCTTGAATTGCATCAGTATTCTTTCTCTGATGATAGCAGTCTTAAGAAATTTAATCTAGTTGCTGGATACAGGATGGATTATAAGAGGGGAGAAATTTGAAGGCAGAGAGAGAGACTACTTAAGAGCTGCTTTCACAGTATTAACAGACACCAAGTGATGAGGTCTGGTATAGTGATGGCAATCAAAATGGAAAATAAGTTGACTCAATAACTGACCAAATGCCAATCACTGAGAGGGAGGACAGTCTCAATACATCACTTCTTCAGGGAACCTTGATGTCTTCAGTTCTGCTACTTTGGGTCCCCAACTTTAATGTTGTCATAGCAGCTCTCACAATTGTAATTAAATTAGTAGTTGAGTGAGTGGTGGTTTTTTGTTTTACTTTTTTAAGGCTGTCTGCCTAGTTGCCTAAGCATGGGGAGGTCTTTACAGTCAAACAATATTCATAACACTGAGCTGTTATTTACTTCTCACAAATCTGTAAAGGCTACATGATGTGTGATGAAATAGATCATTACTGATGTTAATTGAACAGGAGATATTCTTAAATTTTATAGAATTTCCTTAGGTGGTAGGGTTAGGGTATGAATATTTGTTTTTAGGAATTTAGGAATTAACTTACTTTTTAAGTTATATCTTCTATAATCCCAGCAACTTTCAGTATTACATAATTATTAATATAAAATCCTGTCATTTTCTTTGTGCCTAAGTATAAACATAAGTACATCCTGTTGTCTTATTATACAATAGTGCTTTAAATATTTACTCAAAACTTCTAAAATCTTAAATTTATTTTAGAATTTAGTAACACAAAATAAAACACTTTATATTGTTCTTATTTAGGAATAAGGGATCATTGACTTAAAAAGATGATCGTAAGGTTACTTGTTCAACCCACAGCTTATGTCTAAAAAGGCTAAAAAAGGTGAATTTAAGATATCCCAGAGCTCTTACAGGAAGAATCAAGTTCAAAGAAACTAAGGAAAAGCTACTGAAATAAGTTACTGTAGGACATTGCCTGAAGAAACACAATAGTTGAGAAACAAAAAGCCATATACATTTGCCACTAGTAGATGGAAAGTAAAAATTAGTGTAACTTGTATAGGAATAATGTGTGTGCAGAACTCTGTGTTAGTATCTTCGTAGAAGTGTACTTAAGCCTTACAAATGGATGAATCTACAAACATGACTGGGCTTGTTATTTTGCTTGTACATGGTGGGGCAAAAGTAGGTTGGTAGTTCATATGAAAAATAATACAAGAATAAGCTCTGTGTACTTTGTGTACTCACAACTGTAAATCTATTTTTGCCCCACCCTGTATTTGTCTAGCATTAACATCAACTAGTCAGACTTTTTAAAAAATATATATATTATTGATTTTTTTTTATAGAGAGGGAGAGAGAGCTAGAAACATTCATCAGAGAGAAACATCGGTTAACTGCCTTTTGCACACCTCCCACTGGGGATGTGCCCGCAACCAAGGTACATGCCCTTGACCGGAATCGAACCTGGGACCTTTCAGTCTGCAGGCTGACACTCTATCCACTGAGCCAAACCAGTCAGGGCCAGTCAGAGACTTTTAAGTGAAAGTTTGGCAACAAAATATATCCTGAAATAGTTAAAATGTTGAATAAAATCTCATGGTTTATCACGATATTTTCACATGGTAAAAAGGCAAAGGTGGGTAAAACAGTCAGCATCTTGGCATAAATCAAGGCAGTGACACCAGACTGTATTTGTCATTCTTTCCTGCCATGCATTTGCAGAATACACCCAGGGATAAGAATATAGCAGTTTGACTTCATGTCCATATGAGAACAGTAAATTTTATTATATCTGGACCCTGAGTACATAACTTTAATGAGTGATGAAATGGGAAAATTGCATATAGTACTTCCACTACATGCTAAAGGGCAGTGGTTTCAAGAAAAAGCACTCGTGCAGTTTGGGAAGCATGACTATCAAATTTTGGTTGTCAGTGTTGGCTATTTGGCAGATATATTTTGGGATATAAAGGAAGTGAGCCTTTCAAGGAAAACAATTGATTGCTGTTTTCAGTGATAAAATTCAAAATTTAAGGTGAGAATTAGAATTTTGGGAAAACTTGTATCCACTACCAGGGAGCTTGACATCTTTCTAGTACATAGTAGTTTTTTGTGAGATATAGTAATAGTAATGATTTCTTAGGTATTATATAATGAACTGGGTCAACATTTGGGAGATTTATATTACTTAGTGAACTAATATTTTCCAAATGATCACTACATGAAATTACCCCAGAGAAATGCAAATAAATACCATATGTCAATCAGTTGAATGTGGGAAGAAAAAAATCCAGTTGCCTTCTATTAAGGTGGACATTTGAGAGAACTGATTTGCAAAAATGTAAAATAAATCCACTCTAAAAATAGTTACTTCCATGAAAATGTTAATGTAATAATATATTTGTTACTAACTTAAAATTTTTTAAATTTATAATATGGAAAAAATAATGGTAATCAAAATTATTTGGGCCCCTTGGTTTTTAAAAAGGAGTCCTTAGGCCAAAAAGTTTGAAAAATAGCTGCTCTAGCACATGAGTAAACCCTCAAATGCTTGTTGAATTAACTTGATAGCATTGTAAGACACACACAAAAAAAACTTCCAGTGTTAAGACTGGATGACTGGGAGAACAAGTATGCTAGGACCCAGAAAAGATTTTAATGGACAATGTTCATGTTGAGTTTTAGATGGAGCACATAAGAAAAATTATAGCAGGCAGTTGGAAATTTAGAATTTGATCTTGAGAAAAACTAAAATACCATTTCCCTTTCTAGTGAAAATTGCCTGTATCATGAGTATATATAATCAAATAGCTACAACTTCACAACTGATTAGCAAATATGTTAGCCTTGGTGCAAAATACAAGGGTGATAATTTAGGTACAAGGGTGATAATTTAGGTTCTCTTCTAAATAGTGATACTTTTTTCTTCACATTGTGCACTTTTAAAATTTGGTATAGGAGACCTGTATGTTTCTTTTTCTTTTAAATGTTTTTATTGATTTCAGGAAGAGATAGAAACTTCAATGAGAAAAAAAAAATCATTATCAGATGCCTCCTGCATGCCCCCTACTGGGGATCTAGCCCACAATCCAGCCATGTGCCCTGACTGGGAATTGAACTTCGACCTCCTGGTTCATGGGTTGAGGATACTCAACCACTGAGTTACATTGGCTGGGGCTGATTCTTTTTTAAAAAATGTACCAAGGTACAATAATTGTGATTTTTTTTTTCTTTCATGGAATTTTCAAACTTTTACATTATCTCCACTGAAATTCCCACATCTCACCTGAAATTTTTAGAAAAGGCTATGCTGAGAATTAAGAATGTATTACTTTTTCTATGCCTATTTACTGTTCTATTTTACTTTAGGTACTCCACAGGCCTTTTAAAATACCTCCTTTTTTTCAGTCTTCAACTTACTGTTTGGTTCTTGCAGTGGAGACCTGAGCTATATCTGACATTGAACATACCAGAATCTACAGTTTTGGCAGTTTCTGGAAAGTCTTACTACCATCCTATATAATAAAAGGCTAATATACAAATCTGAATGGCGGAACCACCAGCCACTATGATGCGCACTGACCACCGGGCAGCAGATGCTGAAAGAGGGGTTGCCTCCCGGTGGTCAGTGCATTCCCATGGGGAGTGCTGCTTAACCAGAAGCTGGGCTCATTGCTGGCGAGTGCAGTGGTGGTGGCAGGAGCCTCTCCTGCCTCTGAGGCAGCACTAAGGACCACTTGGGGGATAGCCACCTGCCACCTTAGGCTCATCCCCCCAGGGAGTAGGCCTAAGATGGCAGGTGGACATCCCCTAAGGGGTCCAGGACTGCAAGAGACTGCAGGCCAAGCTGAGGGACTCCCCATCCCCACCCATTCCCAGTGTCCCAGTGCATGAATGTTGTGTACTCGGCCTCTAGTTTTAAAAGAAATGTTTAACAAATGTTTCCTTTTCTCACCTCTGTCAGTCTCTGGGAAATAACTATCTTCTATTCATTTAATTTAAAAAAAAAATCTGTCTCAGTGTTTGTTGCTATTGTTCCTTCTAAAATATATTGATTCTCCCAGTAACAAAATGTCTAGATTATAATTTGCTCATTTTGTGTTCAGATTAGGATTACTGTCCCATCTTTCCACATTTTTATGGTGTAGGAGGCCCATTTCACGGTTAACAACCAAAGTCACAGAATGATTTAGGTGGCAGTGTCATATATAACTCAATCCCAGCTCTTCTGAATCCTGTTAGCCCATTTCCTATTCCTGCTATCAGATTTTAAAACATACTAGGATGGAAAGACTTCCAACTATTGCAGACAATGCTCTACATATTTGCATAATCTTTAATCAGTCTGGTCATGTTTATGGTGGCACTTAAGACTACAGCTAAGAAAAAACTGATTCAAATTCGATATAAGAACTAAGCCAATGTGCAAAAATATTCATTTGTTCATCAAATATTAAATGTCCACTCTGAAAGTTACTGTACCCAACATTTGGTAAACAGTGGTATACATGGATGTGATCCTTATACTTTCCATTTCTGTGGGCTATACTAAGCCACAGAGGCTTAAATGATTTCTTTTATCAGAGGTGAAAACTTGTTTTTTGTTGATCCCATAATACAAGTACATTATGATGGCACTCATTCGCAAGTGTGAGGTGTATTTCAGAGAGAAAACCAGCCTAGGAATGCTGGCTGTGCTACTAATTTGAACTCTGTTCTTTCGAAGAACTCTGTTCTTCCTTTTATTCAAAATGTAAAACATTAAAAGTAATATTAGTACTATTATATTACTAATAAGACATTGAAAATCTAACTATAAAATAAACTCTGAATACTATAAAGGATTCCACATAAAACCTAACTACTCTGTACCAGGGAAGCACTGTTTTCACAAGGACTTAATAGTGTTGAGGTAATTTCATTTTTTATTCTCTCTGCAGCTGGAAAAGCATTTAAATATGAATAGTGACCCAAGAGAAAACAACAAAGAACTCTGGTGAAGTTTTTAATTCAAAGGTAAATCAGTCCTTTTAAGAAACCAAAAGTATTTTGACAGGATTTTGTTTGACTTTGAAAAGCAATACCACTTTTGTGTACTAAAAAATAAAATCTTTAAATTTGACTTGTTGGTCCCATTCTTCATTTACTAATGTATTTGCTACTATTTACAAATAAAAATGTGTATTTGTAATTCCTTTGCTAAATTCTAGTCCTTTATGTATTAACCTGAATAACATGCATATTTTAATTTTTAAGGCAGATGGTAAACTTTTCTATAGGCCTTATGAGATTTCATCTTATCATGGGGCAAACACTATTTCACAAAATGTAATACATTTTTTAAGGTTGATGTAAAGAAAACTTGAGCAACTAAATAGCAAAAGCACATAGGCAGTATCTATGTTGCCTAAGATGCTGTGATTATGTTCTGTTTTTCCACTTGGCCAGGGTGGCAACAATGTACAAGAACTGGTACAAAGCCTGAAAATAAAATAAACCCAAATCTCAAGAGCATTTTAGGAAAAGTACCAATTTCCCAGCTACCTCTTCACAACAGCTGCAAAGGAAGAAATGTTCTTCTCACATAAGACTTTCAATTCCATGACGTTACATTCATACCTGCTAACCCAGGTGAAGAGCTTTAGACCAACTTAAACGGCAAACTATACTTTTGTTAATACTAAGTACTATTTTTTCTCTTAAAGCAAGATAATTCTAGCATTTCCAGTGTTAGGAAGCATAGATACTATTAATCATCCTTTGCACTTAGAAGTTCCTCTTTATCTTGTCCTGAAGGATGAACAAAAGCTTGAGGTGTACGGTTCAGAAGGTAAACTGCAGCATGAAGACCACCTATGTTCACCCAGACCGTGTGCACTTTGCGCCATACATGTTCCATTCCAGATAATGCCTGTGTATACACAAAAGACATAGAAGTAATTAGCTTTCAATGACTTGCCTGCTTCTAAACCAGGGGTGAGGAACTTTTTTTTGCCAAGGGCATTTGGGTATTTCTATCATTTGTAGTACATACAAAATTACCAACTTTAAAATTAGCCTGTTATATTTGGTCAAACACTTAACTTGCCACCAAATGATTTTATGGGCCTGTTCTAGACCAACCAGGAGTCTTAGGTGCCAATAAGAAAAATTAGGGAAAGGGAACACAAATCCTGCTCAAACTAGTATCTCTGGGTTTTCCAGCTGAGTTTTTGAGATACTGCACTATACCTTGGTAAAGCATTTCTTGTCCTGAGTAAGTAGTGCAGCTCTGCCTGTTCCTGGTTTACAGATACGGCTCATCTCCAATAGGCAAGCTGGATAAAGGTTCCAGTTTCTTTTCTTGGAGCCCATCCTATAAAAAGAAGGCCCAGTAAGTCAAACATGCAAAAAAATAATCTAAGACTGCGAAGTTATTAAAAACCATGGCATGCCTGGGTAGAGTGTCAGCCTGCAGACTGAAGAGTACTGGGTTCAATTCCAATCAAAGGCAAATACTGGTTGCGGCTTGATCCCTGGCCCTAGTCAGGGCGAATGTGGGAGGAACCAATCAATGTCTCTCATCAGTGTTTCTGTGTCTTCCCCACTCCTTCCCACTCTAAAAAATAGCCTCGGGTAAGAATTAACAGAAAAACTCACTGCAGTAAGATCCTGAGGTATGAAAAACAGTTGCCATTTAGAAGCTAGAGCATTATGTCAATGAAATGAGCAATCAGGTCTAAAGTTGCATAGAATTTTCAATCAGTTTACAGAAAAAAACAGAATTGTAAGCACATAAATTGTCCTCTTAATGAGCATGAACAGTCAATTGTAGAACTAAAAAAGTGATTAAAAATTATTTATACTGAAAAATAGAACCAAGTTTTCCTCAATCTTTTTTGAATTATGTAATTCAACAATGGTCTAGAAGGAGGATGAATTTACTGTGAAGATCAGGATTAAAATGTAATACATTCCTCAGTTTTCCGAAGGGGGGGGGGAAGGTGAATCTAACATACAATGAAAGTCTAATATGCAAATTGAGCTGGCTAACTGCCAGCATCTCCTCCCCCTGGTTGGCCTCACCCCCAACTGCCCTCTCCCCACCCCAATGGGGCGGGGCAGCTGGTCAACCTGCCTCTGCCCCATCCCCCAGCCCAGCCCAGCCCAGTCCCGCACCTGTGCATGAATAGTCTTGTTATAATGCTTAAGTGAAAATTGCTGACAGTTTGCTAAAAGGAATGAAAGATTTTTACATAAACTCAGAAAATACAACAGGTTTAGAAGAACACATGGGTACTGGTATAACAAGTGAAGGTAAAACTCATTTTAAAAAACTGTCCCACCTTTTTCCAAATGGCATGTCTGTTACAATAATGTCCACAGAGCCAGTTCTCAATGGCATATTGCAGATATCCCACTGAATAGCATCTATGGGCAAGCCCCAGGACAATTTGCTGTGGGGACAAAGGAAAGGTGCTTCAACATATTCTGAAGAATGAAATTTAACATTTTCTTCTAAAGAGACTGCTATAAAGTACAAAATACTAAAATATCAATTGATATTGACATTATCAATAATCAAAAATTTTAAAGTAGAATGTAGAAAGAAGTACTATAAGCTTATAAAATAAAACCAAATTTATAAGAATGACCAAGTGATTTTTTTTTTTTTGGTATAGCAAAGGAAAATTTATTTAGAAACAAGCACAGATTCCCACATGGGGAGAAGATGACCAAGTGATTTTTAATGGTTAGGTTGGCCTGCAAAATTTTACATCTGCTTCATTTATGACTTTTAAGAAAAAGGATTAAGGGGAAAAACAAGATTGCAACATAACTGTAACAGACAACTATGAAAACTTGCAACAGTAAATTATGTAACTGATGATGTAAAACAAAATAGACACTCGACACTAAAGAGGGAAAAAAAGTGAGGTGACATCTGAAAGATAAACTTTGATAAATCTACATAGTAATAACAGGAGACCTAAAAGCAGGTAAGTAAAATTAGTGAATATAGAGGTACTTTAAGATTAAAAAACAAGTATATGTATCATACTATTAAGAAGCAAAGAAAGGTAAGAAGAAGAAAAAAATAGAGGACAAGGCCTGGTCGGGTAGTTTAATTGGTGCAGGGGTGGGGAAACTTTTTCTGCCAAGGGCCATTTGAATATAATATCAGTAAGCTTAATATTCACTTAATATAAGTTTGTGTTGCTATGAAAAAAAATTCCCAGATTCATTGAATTTTGAATCCCACCTTTGGTTGCCTTGGCAGGGCCAGACCAAATGATTTTTCAGGCCATCGGCTAGATGTTCCCCACCCCTGGGTGAGAGCATCATCCCCATATGCCAACGTTTTGGGTTTTTTGATCCCCATTCAGGGCGCATATGTGAATCAGCCAATGAATGCATACATAAGTGGAACACCAAATCGATGTTTCCCTCTATCTCCCCCCCCACCTTGTCATATATTAATATAAATGACAAAAGATAATAGCATGATTTAAATCCCATTAAGGCAAAACTACTGGTTTAAGAAATACAACAGGAGGCAGCCATCTTTCTCTTGCCGTGTGCTGGTGTTGGAGGACTCTCCCTGCTTCAGATTTACCAACAGCATGAATCAAGAAAAGTTAGCTAAACTTCAGGCTCAGGTCCGGATAGGGGGCAAGGGTACAGCTTGCAGAAAGAAGAAGGTGGTACATAGAACAGCTACAGCTGATGACAAAAAACTTCAGAGTTCTCTAAAAACACTGGCTGTCAATAATATAGCTGGTATTGAAGAGGTAAATATGATTAAAGATGATGGAACAGTCATTTCAACAACCCCAAAGTCCAAGCTTCCCTTTCTGCTAACACCTTTGCAATTACTGGTCATGCAGAAGCCAAACCAATCACAGAAATGCTTCCTGGAATATTAAGTCATCTTGGTGCTGACATCTTAACAAGCCTTAGGAAGTTAGCTGAACAGTTCCCTCGGCAAGTGCTGGATAGCAAAGCACCAAAACCAGAAGACATTGATGAGGAAGATGATGATGTTCCAGATTTTGTAGAAAATTTTGATGAGGCATCAAAGAATGAAGCTAACTAAAATCTTTTCTAGTTTTTGGAAGTTGGCATGGACTAGATTTAACAAATCAGCTATGTGGTTCCAAAGTTTTACAGACACGGAGAACATCAACTGTTACTAGTTCAGTAATATAAATATTTTGTATATTAATATGCTGTTTGTTCAGCATTTTCGGTCATTTGATTTTGCATTTCTTCCCAGGATCTATTCTTTTGGTCGAAATCCAAAGTATTGATGCAGTTTGAGGGTGTTTTGATTTTTAATTCTTGTTTTCTTTTTTTGTTTTTGTTTTGGGTATTTTTGGTATGTGTGTATTTTTTGTATGCGTGTGGGTATGTGTGTACATAGTGGAGAGCAAATTGGAAAACAGTTCTATTTATCCTCCTCTTTTACCAGTAGAAATAAAACAAATCTTTACATTAAAAAAAAAAGAAAAAGAAATATAACAGGAAAACAAAATATGAGCATATATGAAAGAAGAATTTAAGGAAAATCATGATATAATGGGGGGGGTGGGAGTGAGAAACACATTGAAAAAAAGTTTTACAATCACAATAACCAATAACTGCAACAAAATTAAAAAAAAAATATTAAAAATCTAGGTAGGAAGTCTAGCTGGTATGGTTCAGTGGTTGAGCATCAACCCAGGAAACAAGTGGTTTGATTCCTGGTCAGAGTACATGCCTGGGTTGATGGCTCAATCCCCAGTAGGAGGTGTGCAGGAGACAGCCAATCAAAGATATTCCTCACATTATCAATGTTTTAATCTCTCTATCCCTCTCCCTTCCTCTAATCATCAATAAAAACATCTTTTTAAAAAATCTATGTAAGAAATAGTACAGATGGAACAGACAAAAAGTGAAGGTGTAGAGGATCTAAAAAAACAAGAAAATGTTCAGAAAATAGAAAAATAAGAATCAACCAATGAATGCATAAGTGGAACAACAAATTGACATTTTTCTCTCTTTAAAATCAATAAAAAAATAATTGTTTAAAACTTAAATGCAATCTCAATATGTTTATTTTGGTTAAATCATGTAATACACTGGGGATATTAATCATATGAAGTCAATATCTAAGTATTAGAAATGCTATAGAAACTTTAAAAAGTTTATCTTTCTTTGCCCTGGCTGGTGTAGCTCAGGAGCACTGGCATGTATAGGTTGTAGGTTTGATTCCTAGTCAAGGCACATACCAAGATTGTAAGTTTGATCCCCCTTTGGGGCACATACAGATAGCAACCACTCAATGTTCTCTCACACATCAATGTTTTTTTCTCCCTCTAAAAATCAGTAAATGTATACTCAGGTGAGGATTGAAAAAAATTTACCCTTCTTTAATTTGGCTCTTGGTCAGTAAAGATGAAATGTTATTTGCTGCTCTATTCACAGCCAATGGATTATTATCACCAGCAATATGAAAGCAGTTAGACCATTCAGTAGCCCCCTAAAAGACAAGAGTATATATTGAAACAAAAGTCACAACTACAAAAAATGATTAAAGAAAAAAATCATTTCAATTGTCAATAAGACATCCAATCCAATAGTCAAGTGTTTTTTCTAAAGTGGCAAAACCCTGCATGTTGTCAACTTTGCTAAACCTCCTGTTTGAAATGCCCTTCTTTCTTTGCTTGCTGGACTCTCCTACTCATCTTTTAAGATCTACCTATGTGCATAAACTCTAACTCCCAAGTTGCCTCATTTGCTCCTCCCCAGAGTACTTAATACATGTCTGTCACTGCACTGTGCTGTTTTAAATTATTTCTGTACCTGTCTGACTCTAAACAAATCTGAGAACTCAAGTCTAATATTTTATTCAATCACCCACACAGCAGTATCTGGCACACTATAGTAGGCATTACAGACCTTAATTACAAATGTAGTTTGAAAAAACAACCAAATCAAACTGACTAACCTATATCCTTTTGTGATTATAAGATCTTGCATAATCTGATACCCTAACTAATAAAATAGTAATATGCAAATTAACCACCATCCCACTACACCCACAAGCAAGCCCACCAGCCAATCAGGATTATGCAAATGAACCCAACCAAGATGGCTGCAGCCACGGAGTCCCCAGCAATGGAGGAAGCCAAGCTTTCCATACACCCTGGCAGACCCAGGTCTCCACTCAAAGCTACAAAGTTTCAATTATAGAAGACAAATAAATCACAACAAAAATGGCGGCAGCCACGTAGCTGGAGAGAGCAGGAGGCTTGAGTTGCCTCTGGTGATGGAGGAAGCCAAGCTTTCTGCACACCCTGGCAGGCCCAGGCCTCCACTCAAGGCTACAAAGTTTTAATTATAAAAGATAAATAAATCCCAGATACCAGGGCCTGGTCCACTTGGGTCGCCGGGGGGGGGGGGGGGGACCGGGGGGGCGGGGAGGGCAACCCCGGCTCTCAAACCACCACAGGCCCCTTGCCCAGGCCACCCATGACCCAAGGGGACCCCCACCCTGATCCAGGATGCCCTTTAGGGCACACCAGCTGGCCCCCACCCATGCACCAGGCCTCTATTCTATATAATAAAAGAGTAATATGCAACTTGACCATCACTCCAGCACACAAGATGGCTTGCCCTCATGTGCTCAAAGATCCTGCCCTCATGTGGACACAAGATGGCCAGTAGGGGAGGGCAGTTTGGAGGGACTAGGCCTGCAAGGGAGGACAGTTGGGGATGATCAAGCCTGCAGGGGAGGGCAGTTAGGGGTGATCAGGCCTGCTGGGGAGGGCAGTTAGGGGCAAAGAGGCTGGCAGAGGAGTGGTTAGGGGGTGATCAGGCTGGCAGGCAGAAGCAGGGCAATCAGGAAGGCAGGCAGGCAAGCGGTTGGGAGCCAGCAGTCCTGGATTGAGAGGGATCTCAGATTGGAGAGGGTGCAGGCTGGGCTGAAGGATATTCCCAACCCCCCCGTGCACGAATTTCGTGCATTGGGTCTCTAGTATTAGAATATTTGAGAATTTCAAAATACAATGTAATCTCCATTATATATAGACTTTGGAATGATAACCACCATATCCCTGAAAGGATTTTGCAATCTTAGGTAAAAAACATGTCAGCACAATGTAAATACCTAGCTGCTACATATTTGTGGAATAAGGTGACATACTCCCCTAGGCCTGAACAATGTTCTGTGCAGATTAAGAGGTTTCTGACATGAAGGCAGGGGAAGTTCTGCCCTCTCTTTAGGGATGAGTAACAAATACCTCTTTCTTTGTAAATGGTAATATCCCCTCATCCATGAACACAGTGCTTCACAGCTTTTTCTTTTGCCCAGACACTTGAGAGTGATGTAAAGAGGTGATGTACAGGGGATGTAAAAGAGACTTAGAGTTTGATGAAAGCCAACCAGGTGACTGATTCCCCAACATTCATTTTTTTCTTCAATACTTATTTAGATTTATAGTCTCTAAAAGACTTAGGTTTTGGACAAACATTATACATCTATATGGATGAGGACAATGGGAGGAGGTAAGGGCAGAGGGTGGGGTGGGAGCCGGGTGGAGGGGAGGTGTGGGGAGAAAAAAAGAGGAACAATTGCAATAATCTGAACAATAAAGATTTATAAAAAATAAAAAAATAAAGACTTAGGTTTTGTAATACTTCCAGTTTTAAGGGGAGTATTCTTAATCAAGTATTTTATACTTTGGCGAACAAATCTAGATACCTAACTTGTCAAATCATTTGATAATTCATTTTGATCATATGTCAGCTTAGATTTTTCTAAATTTACATTCTCATGTCTACCCTTACATGAAAGTGCTTAAAACTTTATATATATATATTTTTGGAGGGAAAGCGGCCTTTGATTTCATTATGTCTTATACACTTATTGGTTCTAGAACATTCTGAATGTAACTTTTGCTTATTCAAAGCTAAAGAAAAGTTATTACCTCTATTGGTATTGCCCCTGTTCCACACATCGGATCAACTATTATATCAGAAGGTTGAGGAGAACAGAGCCTAGAGAAAAGAAAACAATCTATGTGAAGAGACTTCACCCAACAGCTGAAGCTTCCACAGTGACTATTTCTGAAACTATAAAATCAAGGATCTATTATATTAGCATGAAGAAACACCAATCAATATGCATTTTAAAAAAATCAATCTGTAATTACATGTTGACTCCAAATCTTAGCAGTAAAAAAAAAAAAAAAAAGCATTACATATAATTAAAAGTATCTTTTTACTATTACCCAAAATCCCATTTCATTTCAGATGAAACTTAGTCTCTAGATCTTTTAATATACATTTATGCCTTTAGAAAACACATTATTTTGCATATAAACTTGTATTGGTACATTATAAAACAACCCCAAACATGTTTGAAATAGAAGTGGCAATTAGACATTCAGTATTCCTTTCCTTATAAATTTTAAAGATGATAATTTTGCTATAAAAATATTTGCTTTACTATGATTACACCTAGTACAGTAATTCCTCACCTGATGTCATTGATAGATTCTGCAACTTTAAGTGAAATGACATATAAAGGAACCAATTTTATCATAGGCTAATGGATATAGAGTTAAGTTCCTACACCATCTCTGGCATCTCATCAATGCTATAAGAAACAATGTTATTTGAGAACCTGCTGTATTTGCCAGGCTTGGATTTAACTCTTTGCAGGCATCATCTCATTTAATCCTTTTAATAACCCTATGAGCTAGGTCATTATTACTAGTCTAATTTTACAGATAAACTGATGCAAAACCTGTCCATAGACACAAAACTAATAAGTGACAAAGTCAGGATTAAAAACATTATTGTTAGTGGCTTAAATGTTACCCCCTCTCTGAAGCACCCCCTCCTCAGACAGGTCATTTGGTTTCTCCTTGTGTCCTGCTTATTTTTCCACATTCTATTGTGGTATTTTTACATGTAAAGTAATTATTTACCTCCCTCTCAAAACTTTGAGATTCTTGGAGATAACACTGGATTCTTGTTTTAATATCTGTCCAGCTCTACCTCCCTATTCCTGCCCTTTCACACATGGCAACAGAACTGTTAGCAACCCTGTTCGCAGTAAGCAACCCTGTACTCAGAGCCATTGCTGCCAGGATCTGGGTGAACACTTGACCAAGACTACATCAATCAAATTCTCTCTTCCAAGCATTTGGAATAAAGAACTAGAATATATGTCGTTTGAAAATGGGAACACATACTGTGGATGACAGGCAGCCATTTACACACATGAACAGAGAAAAGAGCACACAAATCCCTGGGAGAGTCAAAAATGACTGTCTAGGTAGTTTTCCAAGTTCTGGTTCCTACTCTTCTTGAAACATGGCTTTCAGTTTTCCTGTAGATTCTCCAAGACTTCTCAGTATTTTTCCATTAAATCCCCTTCCCATACCATCAACACTTTTTTAAATCTTAAACTAGCTTACTTAGGGTTTCTAATCATTGCACCCAAAATAACTATTCATATCCCTGGCTCCTACACCACAATGCCTGGCAATAGATAATGTTTGTTAAATAAATGAAGACTTAATCAAATGTCTCCAGTTTTCTATTATTGTCATTGAATTGATAGGCTCTGTGTTTGAACTGTGATTTCATGGGTGAGCAGGTAAGAGAGGACTGCCAGGATATGCCAAACACTGCATATAACAGGTATTTCGCAAATGTTTCTGCATATACTCCTCACTAATAATAATTGAAGACTCACAGCAAACCTGTTTTCACTCTAAAAAATAGAAACCTAGAGAAGACAACCTGTCTGAGTGATGGAAAGAAGCACTCAATAAAAAAGGGAACAGGGAAAAGAAACAAGCAAGCTGGGTCTTACATTTGGGAAAATGGAAAATTCCAGGATGATTCCTAGGTTGCAGTGATTATAAAATTTAAAAATATAAGTAAAAGCGCTCTGTGTTCATTTACACATTAGGTATTTTTAAAAAAATCTCTGCTTTCATCTGCTTCACTGACAAATGAAACAAAGTAAAATTTTCTCTATTTCCCAACATACAGTATATTCTTTCTAAACAATGTGGCAATGCTTGTCAAAAGGTAGATGAAAACTATCTTCCCATTTTAAAATCAATAAAACTGATATAATAACTAAGTGACATTTTCAGGATCATAAAGAATCAACACTGGATACAAGAGAAAGAAACAGATCATCAGCTTTTTATCTATTCTTTATCTACTAAATCCCCAGACAGTACCTCATAAGAAATTCAAGGGTTTTGAAGGTAAACGTGAAACCAAATTGCCACTTTAAGCTAGATGGTAAACCCATTTCTTTTCTTTTTCTTTGATTTTTTTACAGAAAGGAAGGGAGAGGGATAGAGAGTCAAAAACATCAATGAGAGAAAGACATCGATCAGACGCCTCCTGCACGCCCCCTACTGGGGACGTGCCTGCAACCAAGATACCTGCCCCTGACCAGAATGGAACCTGGGACCCCACAGGCCGATGACACTCTATTCACTGAGCGAAATCGGTTTTGGCGGTAAACTCATTTTTTTACCTGAGCATCCCATATGCAAGAGTAGATCTTAGAGTTGTAGGTCCAAAATGTGTGATATTTCTTCGGTGGAGGCTCTCTTCAGTCAATGCGATGCCCACAATGACTTCATTATCATGGATATTCAAAAGCACCTAAAATAAAGCAAGATAAAGTAAAATAGTTTTAAATTGTTCAAATTGCACTTATTACTAGGATTTTTAAATTTTAGGCTTTATTAAATTTTTTACTTTATTATTGAGGTATACTTTACATGAAGTACACAAATCTTAAGTATGTAGTGCAGTGAATTTTTACCTATATGTACAATATAACTGCCATTCAGATAAAGATATACAATATTTCCAGCACACCAGAATGCTCCCCTTTTCCCTTCCCAGTAATTATTAATCTGACTACTACTACTATATATTAGTTTTATCTTGTTTTGAACTTCATATAAATGAAATATATATATATTTTAAATTTAACATCTATTTTATTCATTTCCTGTATTTATAAGTTGGTTATAACCATGTCTCCTTCATTTTTATAATATAAACATATTTTGAATGCCTATTGGTTTCTTAATATACATTAAAAAGAAATTTTTTTTATTGATTTCAGAGAGGAAAGGAGAGGTAGAGAGAAACATGAATAAGAATCACTGATTGGCTACCTCCTGCACACCCCCTACAGGGGATCGAGCCCACAACCCAGGCATGTGCCCTAATTGGGAATCAAACCATGACCTCATGGTTTATAGGGTGATACTCAACCACAGAGCCACACAGGTAGGGCTATAATATACATTTAAAAATGTTTAACTTTTAAGTAATTATTAATACATATGCTTTATCATCAATTATTTTCTAACTTAATGTTTTTTAAAATCTGACTCAATGTCTGTGAAATGTTTTCTGTCCTAGAGTATTTCTAACATACTCCTATTTAATAAAGAGGGAATATGCAAATTGACTGTCACACCATCACAAAGATGGCTGCACCCATAGCAATGAGTTCCTGTAACAAGCCTTAAGAAGCAATCAGCAGAGACCTGAGGTTGCATGGCACTGGGCTGGGGCAGGGAACCTCAGGCTGCACGCCCCACCTTGGCACTGGGATGGGGGACCTGAGGCTGCACCCCTCACCCGGCAGGGCTTGACAGAGGACTTCAGGCTGCGCCCCCCCCCCCACAACCCCGGTGCCAGGCCAGTGGACCTGAGGCTGCGCTCCCCTGCCCAGCAGGGCTTGATAGGGGACCTAAGGCTGCATTCCCAACTGTGGTACTGGGCCAGGCAACCTGAGGCCATGTTCTCCATCCGGTGGGGCTTGATGGGGTTTGGGCTGGCCAGGTCTGGATCTCGCCCAATGGGGTGGGACTGGTTGGGTCTGGGTTTCGTGTGATTTTGAGGTGCCGCAGGTGGGCAGAAACTTGACTCTGGGTCCCATAGCACGTACCAGACTTTGACAGGAGGCAGATTTTCATATATATTTTACTAATTTTCTTTGATCTCTGACACTTCTATTATAGAGAAAGGGCAAACAGCAGTATTAAAATATTTCCTCTAATTAATCCCCCCCCTTTTTTAAAAATATATTTTATTGATTTTTTACAGAGAAGAAGGGGGAGGGATAGAGTTAGAAACATTGATAAGAGAGAGACATCTATCAGCTGCCTCCTGCACACACCCCACTGGGGATGTGCCCACAACCAAGGAACATGCCCTTGACCGGAATCGAACCCGGGACCCTTCAGTTTGCAGGCCGATGCTCTATCCACTGAGCCAAACTGGTTTCGGCTAATCCCCTTTTAATGTGCACAAATTTCATGCACCCAGTCACTAAATATAAACTATTAAAACAAAAATAAAATGTCTTATCATGATCTTAGCAGCAGCAGCTGAAACTTATCTAGCCACAGGCAAGCCAATATTCTACACGCTTTACATTTATCATCTCATTTCATATTTACACCATTTGAGCTAGATATTCTATTATCCTCCTTGTTTTAGATGAGGAAATTGAGGCATAAAGATGTCAGTTATTTGCCCAAAGTTATTCTGCTTGTAAATTAGGATCTGAACTCAGGAAGTATGGCTCTAGTATCTGTCCTCTGAGCCTCCTTGCTAACTTTTGGACATTAGTGTTGTAGTTAGCCTCTTTATTCTTATGAGGAAAAAAAGGAATGGGGAATTATTGTTCTGATTTGATATGCAATAAAATAAAAAGTTACAGAGAGAATAAGTAGCTTGCTCCAGATTCAAGTGTCCCAAAAGCAACAGAAAATGATTTTTTGGTAAAAACATCAGCTGCTAGAGACCTTTTAAGCTGTTAGAGATTTAAAAACAATTTAGTATGGTTCACATGTGAGTCACCCATGTAATAGAAGATTGAGACTAAGGAGAGTAAGCATGTTAAAATGAGATATCTGGGTTTGAGAATCTAGCAGAATTTAAGCAATGAGAGCAGGCTCTAGGATGAATATTAACAATGATGTCCTGATTTTAGGAGATCCGAGGTTTGTTTTAAAAATGTACTCCAGCCCAGCCATTGTCCCATGCACCTAGAGGTCACTGGTTCGGATAGTGGGCACAATCCCCAGTAGAGGACTTGCAGGAGGCAGCCAATTGATGTTTCTCTATCAATGTTTCTCTCTCTCTCCCTCTCCCCTACACTCTCTCTAAAGAAATAATCAATTGATCCCCAAAATATGTTGTCAATTTGGCTGAAAAAAACTCTTATAAAAATTCTCTAGCCCTGGCCAGGGTGGCTCAGTTGGTTGGAGTATCGTCCTGTACACCAAAAGGTTTCATTCCTGGAAAGGGCACAACTTGTGGGCTCAATCCCTGGTGGGGACTCGTGTAGCAGCAACTGCTTGATGTTTCTTTGTCCTTCTTTCCCTTTCTCTCCCTTCCTCTAGAATCAATAAAGAAAAAATATATTAAAGTTTTTTCCCCTCTAAAACAAAGGTACTCTAGTGGAATTTTATAATCTAAAAGTCCACGTAATGTTGTACAAAGTACTAGATTAGAAATTAGAATATTCAAGTCTTAATAGTTCTCATCTATTGAGCTCATAGTAGATACCAGCTATTAAAATGTACTATCTAATTTAACCTTCAGGACACTTAAGAGGTATATGCTACTACTGGCTCTATTTGAAAACAGGTTGAAAGAGAATATTTCATCCAGTTACACAGTACAAACTCTAAATTTGGATCTAGATGTCTCCGTAGCCCATGCTCTTATTAGCCACACACTATTAGCTCTGTAGCCTGTTTAATCATCCATAAATTGTTAGTCTGAAAATTCTACAAATCTATAATGGCATTCTTGAATCATCACAATTAGAACCTGTACCTACCTCCACATCAAAGTTGGTCATGTCAGCCTTCCACTTAAAATAATCTTGAACAGCACCCCCAAAATCTCTTGCAGCCTCATTTGAGGAAAAGCAATGTTTCTCTCCTGCCCTGTTGCATGTGACTCTAAACTTTAGCACTTTGGGATCAGTGTCTTCTTTTGAGCTCTTATCAGTCTCATTTTTGCAAGATGCCAAAACATCACCTACTAATGTTGATATCTCTTCTTTGATGGCTGGCTTTTCATAGTAATCTAAAATATGTGAATCTAAGGCATTATCAGACAACTCTTTTTTGACATCTCTCTCCTCTCTTTTGTCTCGTCCATTATCAATCTTCTCTTTACTTAAATTCTGATTTAACTTTTTGCGCTTTGTTTTTTTTTTCTTGAAACTGGTGTTAATTTTCCATACTTTTAAAGGGTCTGACCATGGAAGCTTCCCAGCCAATTCTTCAAAATCCTTTAGGACTTTTTCCTAGAAGGGACAGAGAATAAAAATCCATTAATTTTCACCTCTTTAATTAGACAAATAAACTCCTACTTTGCCTGCAGATGACATTAATCATTATGTTAAGGGTGGTAAGCTGCAAAACAAGAGTCAATAAAATAATGGTTGTAATTGAGGAAATAAAAATATTGAAAATTAAGACATATACAAATTAAATCACTAAAGAAGAACACAAGATAGACTAATAGATCATAAGTTGAGCTTCAAGATTAAAATGTAAGCAATAAGAAACTCTTAACAGTGGTTACCTCCAGAGAGGAGAAGCGGGTGGATGAAAGAAAAAGAGGGCAACCTACCTCTCTCTCTACAATTACCTTTTGACTTTTGTGCTGTGTATACCTAATTAACTTTTTTTTGCTAATCCTCACCAAATCAAATCCATTGATTTTTTAGAGTGGGAGGGAAAGAGGGAAAGAAGGAGGGAGAGAGAAACATTGATGTGAGAGAGACACATCCATTGGATACCTCCTACACTTGCCCCCAACAAGGGTAGGGGATCAAACCTGTAACCCAAGTACATGCCCTTGACTGGGAATTGAACTTGAGACCCTTCCATGCGAGGGCTGATGCTCCAACCACCAAGACATACCAGGACCATTAACTATTTTTTAAAAGAAAAAAATTTGGGGCAGTTAAAAATTTATTTATGCAATTTCTAAATAGTATCTAAACTCATCTTTTAAAAAAGTAAATCTGATTGTGCCCCTACCTTGCTTAGAGTCTGTCAATAGTTTCCCAATGTACATAAAAAAAATTGAAATTCTTCAAGAAACCCAACATAATCTCACTTCTGCCTACTTCTCATATATTACTTCAGGATCTTTCTCTCCCTTACTTCCTTTGCTTGGAAGTTATTTGGTTCACATGGTCTCTGTACTGCTGGCTTTCTTCTCATTATTGAATAGCATTTCCTCTGAGAGACCTGCTCTACTAACATTAGTCCTGTCATGTCTTCTCTTTCATTTTATTTTCTTTACAGAGCTTAGCATTATCTAAAGTTACTAGATTTATATTGTTCACTGTGAGAGTGAACCAGAGATCTTTTGTGTCAAAGGAGCTCGCTGCCATCTTAGGTCCTGCCATTTTGATATGACCTTCAGATTCTCAGGGGTCCACCATCTTAGGTTCCGTCTTACCCCTCCCCTTCCTCTGAATTAGCCAATTGTACAATAATGGGAACTGGAGCTCTGAGCCCTGACCAATCAAGTCAGAATTCAGAGTGAAAGGCAGGGCAAACCCGAGTCAGGAAATAAAACCCTGAAGGGACTTCCCATTCGGTGTGCTTTGCCCAAGATTTCCAGCTGGCATCAGCACTTTGCTGCAGGAGTAAATTTGCCTTGCCAATACAGTTTCAGTATTTGCCTCATTCCTGCCACATCACTGAGAGCATTTCTAACATTTACCACCAAAGTTCCTCCCAGAATTAAGTGCAGGGTGGGAAGGACTTTACCTGTCTTGACCATTGCTATAAGCCACATGCATAGAAAAGTACTTGATATACAAGTTATTCAATAAATAGCTGTTGGATAACATGTGATTAAATGTTAAAATGAGTGGTACAGAGCTGTCTAATTTAGCAGCCATCAGTCACATGTAGCCAATATTTTAATGATTTTAAATTTAAAATTCAGTCACATTAGCCACATTTCACACTCTGGTGGCCAATGGCTATCATGTTGGACAGCAAAGACACAGAACATTTCCATTACAAAGCTCTACTGCAGAGTGCTGGTAGACAGTACTTAACAGAAGATCAAAGCAGAACAAAATCAATGCTGGCTGATAGAACTAAAACTTGAAATGGAAGTGAGTGAATGCTTTGATACTACTTGAAAACTGATAAAATAATGGCAAATTTCAGGTTTGGCAGATCTAATTCCATTTACAAATAATTTTCCTATAAAGGGCATCTAGGTTTAACATGGTGGAATAATACTGGTACAGTCCCTTTCTTCAGAAACCATTGTAAAAGAAAAGACATTGAGGAAGAATGCCTATAGATCTTAGATAAAGGCTAGATCAGTCTGCAGAGTAGTAGCAAATAAACTCTTCTTGGGAACTGCAGGGAAGAAGTATGTGCACTGGACTCTGTACCAAGAAGCAGGGGAAAGAAATGGAGACTGAACAAGGAACCTCACAGGTAAGTTCTATTTGCTGAAAACAATCCACTGGTAAGGCAGAATTGGGAATAGTACTCTATGTAGTAAATAAACCTGAAGCTGCTGATCTCTTTAGGCTAGGAAGAAGTAATAGTTAAAAGAACTAATTTAATGGAGCAGAAATTATATCTTGCCAGGCCAATGCAGCTCAGTGGTTGGGCATCGACCTATAACCAGGAGGTCACAGTTCAATTCCAGGTCAGGGCACATGCCTGGATTGTGGGCTCAGTTTCCAGCAGGCAGTATGCAAGAGACAGCCGATCAATTATTCTCTCTCATCATTGATGTTCCTATCTCTCACTCCCTCTCCCTTCCTCTGAAATATAAATATATTTAAAAAAATCATATCTCAGTAAACTTTTTTTTTTTAAAGAAAGAAGAGAATTCATTCACCCACAGCCCTTTGTCAGAAGGAACTTCATAGCAAACCAGAGGGATTTCTTGCTGACCTGGTGTTAACAGTTTCTGGCTTCTCTCAGGAGAACCTCCTCTAAATAGCAGGTCCAAGAGGAACTCCTTCATTCAAAGATGAGCAATTAATTATCAATGCTATCAGCACAAAGTTTACAGGAATGTAAAAACAAAAAAGGAGGAAAGGAACAGAAAAACCAATAGATTAAAACAAAAAACAACTACCAGGAAGACAATGCCAAATAGCAGCTGAAAGCTATAACCAAACATATTGACATAGCATCAAAAAAATAAACTCTTTGAGGCTATACGAGTACCTTTGAAAAAAAAAAAGAGCTCAAGGCAGAGATAGACAAGCAGAAAGAGGAGATGAGCCACCAGAAGAAGAAACAGGAGCTTATAGAGTTCAAAGAAAAATAACTCACAGATGCTAGCCTTTTAAAAAAAGTCTATAAATTCATGACATCATCTGAATACTTAAAAATATCCATTAAAATGCTTCAACTAACAGGTTTTTCATAAGACAAGGGAAAGTATAATGCTACAAAGAATAAAATTGATGGTCAACAGAATAAAAGCTAGAGAGAATCCAAGATGGCGGCATAGGTAAACACCTACACTGCTGCCTCGCACAACAATTTCAAAACTACAACTAAAAGACAGAACGGACATCATCCAAAACCACAGGAAAGCTGGCTGAGTGGAAATTCTACAACTAGAAGGAAAGAGAGGGGCTCACAGACACCCAGAGGAGCTGCAAAAAGCTGAGGTATGGAGACATGCGAGTGCAGAATAAAAGCTAGAAGCAAATGTTTAAAAGCAATGTTTTACTGGGGCATGTTGCAACTAAAGTCCACAAAGTGAAGGGTTTAAAATTTTTCATTGTCACAAACAACAGTAGTTACCAATGCACAGATCTGAAAATCTACTTTAATATTTGCTGATCTTCATCAGCAACCTCTTTTGTACTTAACTTACAAAGCAACCCCGAAAAGCTGGCTCACATAGAACCATTACATACTATCAGATTTACCACCAATAAGAGATCAAAAACACCAAAATAATACAAACTCTAAGATAAAAAAAACAACATAGGAATTGAGAGAATACAGTTAAATCTCGTTTCTCAAACATCTCTCATCTCTAACAATTTGGTTCTGGACTAAGTTGTTCTCAGAAAAAAATGATTCTACAGTTGACCAAAATTTCAGTTTTCGACCTAACAAACCTTTCATGTGGATACCGCAGCATAACAAAAAAAAGTCTTCCAGGCAATCTTTTTGTTTTCTGGCGATTACCAAAAATTTAAAACGTAGAGGCCATCAAAAGTGCTAATGTTGGTAAGGGTGTGAAAGTGATCACAAAACAGCAATCTCAGGCAACTGAATAGGTAGAAAAACTGTTGTTGATTAGATAAAGGAAAATCAGTTAGCCAGGGATAGCATTTTGGAGGCAGCAATATATGAAAAATTCTTTTAAGGCTAGTAGGAGGTGGTTAGATAAATTTAATAAGTGTTTGTTTATAGATTAAATAGTACATTAGGCATGTTCTGAATATAAGAAAGGTTGAAATAGAGAATCATTTTGGGGTCTGGAATGGATTAATTCAATTTACATTATTTCTAATAGGAAAAAATGATTCCATTTTCAAACAAATTGTTTTTTGACAGCCTCTGGAATTAATTAAATTCAAGAAATGAGGTCCCACTGTGTTAATAGGGCCCACCAAGTTAGAAGCAAGAATTTAAAAAGTTTTTTTAAACTTCTAGTTTTTTAAATGCCTGCTAACATTTATTTGTGGCTATTAACATTTTGAAATACTTAGCGGCAAAAATGTTTAGTAGCCTGCCTATCATTTACTAAGTTTCATAGATAATGATTCAGTTGGCAATGACTATCTGAAGTATGAAGTAATATAATACTAGTGTTGAAAGTTACATTTTTGGTTATTACAACTGTTATCTATTTTCAACCTGAATTTTTAGGTTTGGTTTTAATTTTTTCTAGGTTGTGGGTTCATACCACTTTTTGTGTGTGCGTATATATATTGTTTTTAATTCTCACCCCAGGATATGTTTTTTATTGATTTTTAGAGAGAGAGGAAGGGAAAGAGAGAAAGAAAGAGAAACATCAACGTGAGAGAAACTGTATCAGCTGCCTTTCGCCCTGACCGGAAATCAAACCTGCAATCTTTGGTGTATGGGATGATGCTTAAATTAACTGAGGCACCCAGCCAGGGCTGATTGGTTTTTGAATGATATTTTGGAAATTAACCTGTTGCCAATAAATAAAAATTAGAGAATTAAGCACCATATCATAGTTTTTAAAAACAGGTTATTTTTCATATAGGCAATAAAACTAATGGAAAAAGTTTTCAAGCATTTGATTCTGGAAACCTGACCAAAAAGCAATGTGGAAAAATACTAAAGCCTTACTGAGATCTATTTTCAACCTTCAGCTTAGGCAGCCTCTCAATATTTACGAATCAGATGCTAAATACAAGTTGGAGACAAAGCTGTTGTCCTAACAACTGAAGGATTATTTGGATAGTACTCTGGCTTTATTTCAAAAACTAAACTTAGCGAAAAAAGCCAGGCAAAAGCCCAATGGTGAGGGAACGTGTTATTTGTAGATGATACAAACTGTCACTTGCTCTTTGGTTCACAGGTGGGAAGCAATACTATTTGAAACCATATATATCAGCAAAGCTAATCTAAGGTATATATCTTTTGTAACAAAGTCAAACAAAAAAACAAAACAAAAAAGAAAGTCAAACAACTTATTTCTTATAAATTTTGATGTCTTCAATATTGATTTTTATATTTTCTTATTCTTTCATCTTTTTAAAAAATAAGGTATAACTGACATACATTTTAGTTTCAGGTTTACAATATGTGTTATATTGAGAAATGATCATCATAGTAAGTCTAGTTAACATATGCTACCATACACAGTTACAAAAATTTTTTTCCTGTGATGAGAACTTTTAAGATCTTCTCTTAGCAACTTGCAAATACGTATGCTATATAGTAGTATTAACTATGGTTGCCATGTTTTAAATTGCATCCCAATTACTTGTTTTATTCCTAGAAGTTTGTACCTTTTGACACCCTCTACTCATTTTGCCCATTCTCTACCTCCTCCAATACTGATTTTTAGAAACAATTTTTGGGCTCTGGCCAAACAGTCAGTTAGTTAGAATGCCATCCCAATATGCCAAGGTTGAGGGTTTGATCCCCAGTCAGGGCACACACAAGAATCAACCAATGATTCTTTCTCAAATCAATAAAAAAAAAGTTTTAGAAACAACTTTTGGGATGGACTGTCAACAAATCCCTAGATTTCTTGTAAAAACTTACCTAGTATTCTGTATGATAAAAGCAGCAGTTACGCTAAAGCAGTGGTCGGCAACTGTGGCTCGCGAGCCACATGCGGCTCTTTGGCCCCTTGAGTGTGGCTCTTGTGAGATTGAAGGAGTACCCTAATTAAGTTAATAACAATATACCTACCTATATAGTTTAAATTTAAAAAATTTGGCTCTCACCAAAACCGGTTTGGCTCAGTGGATAGAGCGTCGGCCTGTTGACTGAGAGGTCCCGGGTTCGATTCCGGTTGCGGGCACATCCCTAGTGGGGGGTGTGCAGGAGGCAGCTGATCGATGTTTCTCTTTGATCGATGTTTCTAACTCTCTATCCCTCTCCCTTCCTCTCTGTAAAAAATTTGGCTCTCAAAAGAAATTTCAATCATTGTACTGTTAATATTTGGCTCTGTTAACTAATGAGCTTGCCAACCACTGTGCTAAAGGATAGAATATGAAAAGTAGAAATAATCTTTTGGGGGATGGTGGCTAAATATCAGCTACCATGTTTGGTTGGGATAGCTCACCTTTGTTTCTTTAAACTTGAAATCTTTAAGCTCCTGAACAACCACAAATAAATTATCAACTGATCTCAGACGATGAACCTGGTGAGGAAAAACATGTTAGAAACAAATTTCTGAGAAAGCTTTTTGAATCACACAAACTATTGACATTTAAATATAAAAATAATGTACAAAGTCTTTACAGCACCTAATACAGCAATCCCTTCTCATCTGTGGTCAACCACAGTCTGAAAATATTACATGGAAAATTCTAGAAATAAAAAAATTCTTGTTTTAAATTGTACATTATTCTGAGTAGCTTGATGAAATCTCATGCTGTCCCATCTAAGACATGAATCATCCCTTTGTCCAATGCATCCAGAGTGTATACAACCACCCATTAGTCACTTAGTAGCCATGCCATGGTACAGTGCTTGTGTTCAAGTATCCATTATTCTACTTAAGAATGGCCCAGAAGCACAAGAATGGCAATGCTAACAATTTGAATATGCCCAAGAGAAGCATAAAGTGTTTCCTTTAAGTGAAAAGGTGCAAGTTCTTGACTGAATAAGGAAAGAAAAAACTGTATGCTGAGGTTGCTAAGATATATGGCAAAAATCAATCTTATATCCATGAAATCACCTAATTCATAAATTAAACTCTGTCATGAGTATGTATATGTAGGAAAAAACATAATATATATAGGATTCTGGGGTTTCTGAAATGTCTCTCCATGGATTTGGAGTGGGGGGTCTACTGTGCCTATAATTTATATTTAATTTTTTTTCCATTTCTCCAGTCTCCCATCTTTTTTGGTTATCTAACATTTTCTATTCCTCTAGAGAAAAGGAAGGAGGACAGATGAAAGAATAGAAGCTTATTGTGTTATTTGAGCAACACAGGTTTGGGAAATAAGGGAAATACAAAGACAGTCAAGAGAAGCTTTATTGTATTTCTCATAGCTCTCTTGGGTACACTGTATACTGGGGTTAAGAGCATAGCTCCAGCTCTATGATTACTAGCTGAGCAACCCTGGGCAGATTACTTATTACTAAGTCTAATGACTAATGAGGATAATAATGCCTATCTTCACAAAGCTATTGAGGTTAGTAACTAAAATACTGGATGGAAAATACCTGCTTACCAATTCATCCCACACATTTGGGGGTTTGGGATTTCTACTATATGCTAAGAGCTTGGGAGACTTAAAGAAAAAAAGACAGTCCCTGTCTTCATGTTGCTTAAGTGGTAACGAGATATAGCTTAGCTGTTTTATTCTAATGGGATGGCTGTTCGCTGATCTTCACTTCTCACCTAATTAGTAATTCCTAATTACTTTTGAGCAAGTATTTTTTTAATAGATTAAAAAAAATATATCCTTTTATGCTTCACCCCCAAAATCTAAAATTCAGCTAGATGCTAAAGTAAATAAATTCAAAGATGTGTAGCAGATATCCAGAATTCCTTCAGGTATGTGAAATTCTTCTGGTGAATTCATCCTCAGGAAATATTAAGATCACTTCTGAAAATTTAACAAACCTACCAAACTTATAAATCAGTACCCAATACAAAATACAATAGGTAATGCCCATAAAAGTATCTATTTAGAAAATTATTTTAAATATTGCTTCATTCAAACCTGAGCCAAACTTTCCACTGAAATGTCAAAATATATCTTGCCCCGATCTTTGCTGATTTTGCACGATGACCTCAATTTCTCTCTCACTTCATCTGCAGCTGCTTGCTCAAAACCAGTAGGTACAGTGGCTCCAATAGTGACTCGAAGATGCTCGGACTCACTTCTGGGGACACTTTCTGTCACATGTATATCCCTCTGGTTCTCATGAAGGTTCACATGCAAAAGTTGGTTAGTGGCTTCTTGAACATCAGACATGTTGGCAGTGCTTCCAAGATTCTTCAAAAGCAGTACAGAAAAGAAAAAAAAAAAATCTCCAAACATTACCACCTCATGTATCAACTATAAGTAAAAACATCTGCTTTGGAGGGCAAGAAGAACAAGGCAACACAACTGATAAGAACAAGGCAACACAACTGATATAGCCATCTTCACCTGAATCAGTATTCATTGAAGACAAAAGGATTGAACAACATAGGCATAGTTGTAAAATACATTATTAAATAAGCAATATAGATACTACGGAAAAAAAGACAATTTTCACAGCACACAATGTTTGGGTTGGGATCATCTATGTTGATAACAGCCACCTTATAACTACAATAGTTAACACTCCAAAAACAGGCTACTAGGCGCAAATACATTTCTGATCTTGTCTTTTTAGATAGCAGTTAAGAACATGGGAACTGGAATTTCAGAAATAGATTGACTTCTTGCCCTCACCATTCATAGGTTGAATTACACAAAACACGTTTACTTTCCTATGCCTCAATTTCCTCATCTGCAAAACGGGAATTAAAGAATACCTTCCCTCTAAGAGTTGTTTGGAGACGTATGAATACCGTATTTCCAGGACCATAATTAAAACTTGCTAATAGCATATCTATTTTCCTCCTGTGAAGAAGATAGTGATTCATGCGTTTAAAAATGGTAAACTTAACTTTATTGACTACAAATATTTTAATGTCTATTACTGACCAGGCTCCGGAACCCATGTCTGGGCATCAAGAGAGATCTGCGAAATATCTGAAATAGTAAACCAAATTCCCAATACCTGAGCATGGGTGGGGTTGGGATTAGAGAGGTGGGAAGTGGAGATTAATAGCTCTCACCGGATGCAAACATTTTTTAATGTTTTGCAAACATTAAAAATGCAAACATTTTTTAATGTTTTGCAACCTAAAAGTAGGCACCGAGTACCTATATTGTCTTTGTTCTGTACAGGGTCAAGCGACAGTATCTAACACTAATAAAAATCAATTCCTGCCCTAAATGAGCTCACAATCACTGTGAATAAGAGCTCCAGCTTCTAAGGAAGGAGGCTGGCACGGCCGGTGGTGGCTCTATGGTTGAGCGCCAACCTGCGAACCAGGTCACATTTGTCCGGGTTGCCGCTCGACCCACGATCCGTCCTGCAGTGGCAGCTCATTAACGATTCTCTCTCATGGATGTTTCCCTTTCTCCCTCCCTCTCCCTTTCTCTCTGAAATCTATAAAAGAATATTTTTGAAAAGCGGATTGATTAAATAAATGAGACCCAAGTCCGTAAAAGGAACTATCCAGTCCAAGGTCAGAGGGCCAATGAGTCGCTCCGGCCGGAATGAAAACCGCGTCTCCAGACACCCATCCGCAGGGCCCTCGTTACAGGAATGGCGAGAGGAGGTAAAGGCCCAGAAGAGACAGCGAGAAGGGCTCCACAATTACCCCAGCTGAAGCCCGCCCGGCATTACCCCGAGTCTCAAGACCAAGGTCGCCCCTCCCTCCCAAGAGCGAGTGACTCCACACCCAGCCACTCCCACCCGCCGCCTGTTTACCGGCCGCAGCGCAGACCCTTCCGGCTCCCGCACGCCGCCGACTCAGCGTGCTCAGGTCACGCAGCCGGAAGCCGGCGCTCGACAACCCCGGAAACGGAAATCAGGCGGCGCTGTCCTAGCGGCTCCATAGTAGGGCGGGTGCCGGCGCACGGGTGTGGAAAGAGGAGCATGCGCATAAAGGTCTGGCCCGGTGGCGGCTAATACGGAGCGTTGCATTCTCGCAGCTGGGACAGCATGGTCTGCACGCTGAGCCTGTAGACGGTGGGCTGCGTCGCGTCATGTAACGGCTAGCATTTATAGAGTGCTTCTCCGTCCCAAGCACTGAGTAAGTGCTCACAGGCGTCATTTGTGCTGACAACTACCTGATGTGGTCGTTCCCGTTTAAAAGCAGGAGAAACGTAGGCTCAGAGGTTAAATATCTTGACTAAAATGGCAGGCACAGCACTTTCCAGGCAGAGCTGGAATTTGAATTTGGATGATGTGACCAGAATTCTTGCTGTTAATTTCTGAGTTAGTGTTGCTCAAAGAAGTCCCTGAGTTATACAGTAGTCTTCCTCCTCCCGCTCCTCCTCCTACACACTTATTCGTGATTTTGTTTTCCACTCTTTCAGTTATCCTTAGCCGACGCTGGTCTGACAACATTATGTTGAAAATTCCGGAAATAAGCAATAATTTTAGGTTGCACCCTTTTCTGAGTAGCAACTTGTGCTCTCCTGCCCCGACTTGCCCAGGATATGAATCGTTTCTTTGTCCAACACTACATACAGTCATGGGACATTTTGAGAGAGACCACATTCACATAATTTTTGTTACAGTATATTGTTATATATATATATATATATATTAAAATATGTTTTTATTGATTTTAGAGAGAGAAAGGGGGAGAGAGGAACATTTATGAGAAAGATACACTGATCTTTTGCCTCCTGTGCCCTCCCCTACTGGGGAGCGAGCCTGAAACCTTGGTATGTGCCCCGATTGGGTATGTGCCCTGACCTGGAATGGAACTGATGACCGCTTGGTGCATGGGAAGATGCACCAATGCACACCAGCCAGGTTTATTGTTATATTTTATTATTGCTTGTTGCTAATCTCTTACTATGCCTAATTAAAATATTAAACTTTATCAAGGTATATTTGCATAGGAAAATACATAGTATATGTAGGATTTGCCTGTCTGTGGTTTCAGGCAAATACTGGAGTCTTGGGGACACATAGTCTGCAGAAAATGAGGTACTACTATATTGCCTTCATTACCTTTGCCCAATTGTGCTATTATTTAATATACTTTTTAAAATATATTTTAACAAGCTATTTTAGAAGGAACCCTTAAAACTCAACAACAGAAAGATAACCCAATTTAAAAATGAATGAAGGCTTAAATATTTCTTCAAAGAATATACTAGTACACAGATGGCCAATAATCACATGAAAAGATAGTCAGCATCACTAACCATTAGGAAAATGCAAATGAAAACCACAATGAAATACCTATTTGAGTGGCTAAATTTTTTGAAAAACGTGCATTTCCAAGTTCCAGTGAGGATGTGGAGTGATGGAACATTTATTCATTGCTGGTGGGAATGCTTTTAAAAATTGTAAAACCACTTTGGGAAACAGATTGGCCATTCTCAAAAAGTTAAACGTGGATTGCCATATCAACCAGCATTTCAACTCAGGTGTGTATACCCAAAAATAATTGAAAATAGTAGTTCAAGCAAATACTTGTACAGGAATGTGTCTAACAGTATTTTTATAGTCCCAAAGTGGAAACTGATGAATCTCAGAGGGAAGGGGAAGTGGAGAGGACGGGAAGAGATTAACCAAAGATCTTATATGCATACTCAAGGCCTGGTGCATGAATCCCTCGGCCTGGCCTGCACCCTTTTGCAATGCAGGACCCCTTGGGGGATGTTGGAGGCCCGGTGCACTAAATGAGACCTTCTTGACAAAATAAGAGGGATTAAAATGAGAATCTTCAAGATTCTCTTCATCTGATTTAGTGTTATTTCAATGTTTTTAAATTGATTTTTAGAGAGAAAGGAAGGGAAAGGGATAGAGAGATAAACATCAAAGAGTGAGAGACATAGATTGGCTGCCTCCTGCACCCTCCCTATTGGGGATTGATACCGAAACCCAGCATGTGACTGGGAATGAAACTGCGACCTCCTGGTTCATAGGCCAATGCTCAACCACTGAGCCACACTGGCTGGGCTGATTCAGTGTTCCTTAATGCACACCTTTGTACTATTTAAAATCATCTTCATAAACAAGTCTCACACTTGGGGAAACATTGTTCTAAAGGCACATTATCACATTAGATCTGTTATTTAGCAGAATTTATTAACTCTGGAAACAGCTCAAGTGCTCATCAGTAGATGAGTGGATAAAAAAGTAGTGGTGTATTTACACAATGGAATACTATGCAGCTATAAAAGGGAAGCATGGATGGATCTGGAGATTATTATGCTAAGCAAAATAAGCCAGACAGAGAAAGATGGAATACCATATGATCTCACTTATGTATGGAATCTAATAAAATAAACTGATGAACAAAATAGAACCAGAGGTGTGGATTCATGGAACAGACTGACAGTGATCAGGGGGAGGAGAATAGTAGGAGGGACCTGAGTGAAAGGTGAAAAGATTAGCCAAAGAGCATTATGGATAGCCCATGAATACAGACAACAGTGTGGTGATGGCCAGAGGTAGTGGTGCTGGGGCTGGATGGAAATTGGTAAAGGAAGAGGTGGGGAAATGAAGGACATCTGTAATAGTGTCAATAATAATTAAAAATTTTTAAATTAATTTCAGAGAAGGAGAGAGAGATAGAAACATCAATGAGAAGAGAGAATCATTGATCAGCTGCCCCCTGCATGCCCCACACTGGGGATCGAGCCCACAACCCAGGCATCTGCCCTGACTAATATTTAGACCTCAACTTCCTGGTTTACAAGTCAATGCTCAATCACTGAGCCACACTGGCCAGGCCCTAATTTATTTTTAATTGGCAGTAGTATTATATAAACAAGCAAAGAATTTAATTTGATAATTCCTGTCAGCTACAGTGACACAAATGAGGAACTATTCAGTGGTAGTTGTTCCCATGAATCCAGATAATCTACTTTACCCTCATCATTTTTTATCCTTGCCTATTCTTTTTTTTTAATATATTTTTATAAATTTCAGAGAGGGAAGAAGGAGAGAGAGATCGAAACATCAATAATGAGAAAGAATCATCAATCAGCTGCCTCTTGCATGCCCCCCACTGGGGACCGAACCCACATCCTGGACATGTGCTCTTGACCAGAATCAAATCTGAGATTCTTCAGTCCACAGGCCTACGCTCTATCCAGTGAGCCAAATCAGCCAGGGCTCCTTGCCTATTCTTAAGGGTAAAACAAAGTCATGGTTAGAAAGTCCAACAGTACAGCCCTTTCTAAACCCTCCCTCTTCCTGTGCTCTTCTATAGAGGTAAGGATTATTAACCATTTCTGCTTTTTGTTCACGTGGGGATTTCCTCCCCATCTCTAAATGACATGCTTATGGTGCTATTTCTTGTTCTTCTATTTATTTATTTATTTATTTTTAAAATATATTTTTATTGATTTTTTTACAGAGAGAAAGGGAGAGGGATAAAGAGTTCGAAACATCGATGAGAGACATCGATCAGCTGCCTCCTGCGCGCCCCCTACTGGGGTTGTGCCGGCAACTAAGGTACATGCCCTTGACCGGAATCGAACCCGGGTCCTTCAGTCCCCAGGCCGACGCTCTATCCACTGAGCCAAACCGGTTTGGGCATATTTCTTGCTCTTTTAATTTTAAGGATTATTTACAGTCTCTCTATGGTACTTGAGATTTAGCGTAGGCCCTATAACATCCCCATTGTCCTATTTCTCTTTCCCTTCTTTTATTGAAGTTGTAACCCAGTGTAATTTATTTCTCTAAAAAAAATAAAATATATTAAACATTTCCTAGTTTTATCAACTTTGGAAAGCATCTCTTGACCCTTCCACACTTTAAGATGAGGGACCTGAGTGAAAGGTGAGCATTCCTGGCCATTCTTTTATCTTTCCTCCCTTCTTGGTACCTCCCAATCTATTTTGTTAAAAGAGCATTCCACTTGGCAGGTTGGATTTCTGTAGGGATATAATTGAAACGAGGGATGTCCCTATATCTGCTTCTCCCTCAAGAAGCTACTGAAATTCCATCTGTTCCAAGAAAACCTTTTGGGACCTCATTGGGAAATGGGAGATGTGTCTATAGTTCTATTAAAGAAATGATAGCCTAAGAGTCCATGAACTCTTAACTCAATCAACCTTTGGCCTATTGGGAGTTAACAACTAGAAGGGAGAACAATCAGCTTTGGTCATGCCCTAAACAAGCTGAGCTTTATTTACTTTTCCCATGTCCTTTCAAGCCAAAGGTTATAAAACTGCTTTAGTAATGTAACTCCTGTGAGAACTCTCCCATGGAATTAGTGACATCACAACGAATTTTCAAGAGGATGTACGTGAAATTTATTGTCCACCTTGAACTTCGTGTGGATAGTTGATTTAAAAGCAATTTACACATTTTGAAAGGAACTGTTAAATGTAACTGAGATTACCAGAGAGGAAGAAGGAAGTGAGCTGAGGAGTGAAACATCTCTGCCACCTAGTGGTTACTCATTCTGAAACACTGTAGTTCTTCCAAAGCACAGACAAGCAAAAATGAATTTAGTACAGGAAACATCTAGACTAGTGGTTCTCAACCTTCCTAAAGCCGCGACCCTTTAATAGAATTCCTCATGTTGTGGTGACCCCCAATCATAAAATTATTTTTATTGCTACTTCATAGCTGTAATTTTGCTACTGTTATAAACTGTAATGTAAATATCTGATATGCAGGATGTATTTTCGTTGTTACAAATTGAACATAATTAAAGCATAGGGATTAATCACAAAAACAATATGTAATTAAATATTGTGAGATATTTATTTCTAATTACAAATAAATGAAATTTTGTCTTGAATCGTGGTTAACAGTCTTAATATGACAACAATAAACTACATTGCTACATTTTGCTACACCGAGGAGCGGTGTGTTGGTTCCTAAGACCATGGGAAATAGGTGTTTTCCAAAAGTCGTACGCGACCCCTGTGAAAGGGTTGTTTGACCCCCCCAAAGGGGTCGCAACCCACAGGTTGAGAACCGCTGATCTAGACAATGTCCTGAAACCAGGAAATTCCCATTATCTCCTTCCATGTTAGAAAGGAATGTTAGTGAACCTTTTGTAAATAGACAAAACATGGAATTAGTCTCTGAGAGCTGCTCTCCCTTTGTGTAATCAGAAGAATTAACAGAGCACTGACAAAGGGAGAATGTTATGTTGTAGATGAACATAGACAGCCACCAGATCTCTAGCAACAAGTAGCAACTCCAGAAGGAAGCAGGAAGGGCAACAAATGAGCTGAGAGAGACCACTGTGAGGCAGGACCCTCATTTGTGGTCAGTGCAGCAGTAGCATGGGTCCAGAAGCAAAGCAGAACCAGAAGCAAGACCAGCAGAGTCACATAGACTCAGGATCATTGCTCAGCAACAGCCCTGGAAACCATGGTCTTGCTGCTTGATTGAAGGTAAATGAATCAGGATACATAATTAACATTTGTGGAGCACATACTTTACCTGCATTATTTCTTAATAGTTCTGTGGGGTAAATATTATGAGGCCTATTCTACAGATGATGAACTTGAAGCTAACTAGCCCAAATTCACAGAGATAATAAGACTTGAGCCAAGACTGGAACAAGGGGGTTTGACCCCAGGCTCTAAGCTCTTAACTATAGTACTTTCCTGTTTCCTTCAGGAAGAAGAATAGGAGGTTCAACCACACTAACTCTACGGACTCTCATATTGAGGATGGTTGTGAATTGGAACTGATGATTAAGATCTGGTCCTACTTGCAAGAGGTTATTTAACATTTTAGAATGACTTTTCCTTAATTGTAAAACAATAATAAAATGGAGACTATTAAGTTGCTAATAGAGACCGTTGAAGATTCATTGAGGTAATGTATAGTGTCATTAATGTATAGATAATATACAGTTGCTTGCCAACAGTTTTTCTCATCCTTTTTATGTATAAAAGATATAATCTCTCCCCTAGAATCTGGGCTGGGCTTATGGCTTCCTTTGACAATTCAGTAATGCGGCAAATGTGTTGTTGGCCAGTTCCAAGCCTAGGTATTAAGTGGCCCAGCAACTTCCATTTTTTCTCTCTTGGACCACTAGTGCCAGTATAAAGAAGCCCAGCCTAGACTCTTACATGGTAAGAGACCACATGGAGACAGAGGCAGCAGGGAGCCAGTGATCTAGCTGAGCTCATCATCTGAATGAAGCTGCAGGAGAGAGCTTAGGAAGACCAGAACCCACAGAATCACACACACAAAAAAAATTACTTTTAAAATATCAAGTTTTGAGATAGTTTGTTATGCAGCAAATAGAAAGCCCTCAACAAATGATATTATAATTGGTGCTGGTGAGGGATTCAGCTAAATACATGGGCGATCTTTTCTTAGGTCACTGATATCTCCCCCTTTTTCACTGGAATAGGCTGGGAGAAATGAGGCTTATATGAGCAGATGTTACAAATGTGTCTTGTCTTTTTATTAAAAGAGAATATTGCTGGATATCAACTCAGAAAGATTTTGTTATCATTTCAAATTGCCATATACACTGAGTGACCAGATAATTATGATCTCTGAACACATAATAATCTGGCCACTGAGTTTTTATCCTAATTAATAAAAAGCTAATATGCAAATTGTCCCCTCGACCAGGACTTCGTCCAGCAGGCAGGCCGGCCAACTACCCATGTCCCCTCCTCCTGGCCAGGCTGGCCGGACGCCACCCATTCACGAATTCATGCACCGGGTCTCTAATACACACACACACACACACACACACACACACACACACACACACTGAGTGGCCAGATTATTATGCATTCAGAGATCATCATAATCTGGCCATTCAGTGTACATTTGAAATAATATAGAAGCATATTTCTTCAAATAATTACAATTCAGACTTTTCAATAACTTGGTTATGGTGGTACCTTCCAAAGCCTTTATATTGGAGGATTGAGGCCTCAACAGAGACTTATCCTTTTAATTTAGCATGCCAAAGCCTAGAGAAAGACACTTTAATTTTCACTTTCTTTATGTCCTCTTTTATAAATCCCCTTTTTTCTCACCATGTCTTTCCTATCTCTCTCCTTATTGTGATGATTAATAAGGTCTTTCCTACTGAAATGTAAACACCTGGAAAGAAGAGATGTTTCATCTATTCTCTAAGGAGGATTCTTTGCTTAGAACAGTGCCTTGTACACAGAAGATATGCAATGAATGTGTGTTGAATGAATTAAATAATGCATGCAAAAGCACTTAGAACATGCCTGGCATAAAGTAGATGGTGTTCAATAAATATAATCTCTGACAGTGCAACACTGTAGTAAATAAGATCATTTATATTTATCTTTTTAAAAATATTTTTATTGATTTCAGAGAGGAAGGAAGAGGAAGAGAGAGATAGAAATATCAATGAGAGAGAATCATTGATTGGCTGCTTCCTACATGCTTTCTACTGGGGATCTAGCCCCCAACCTGCACATGTGCCCTTGACCTGAATTGAACCCAGGACACTTCAGTCTGCAGGCCAACGCTCTATCCACTGAGCCAAACCAGCTAGGGCAGTGGTCGGCAAACTCATTAGTCAACAGAGTGGCAAACTGCAGCTTGTGAGCCACGTGTGGCGTGTGAGCCGCAGTTTGCCGACCACTGGACTAGGGCATTCATATTTATCTTTAAAGTATTTTATTACATTTAGTCTCTTTTTTCCAATCGTTGTGCCTTTCTTCTTCCTTTCCCTCTCCTACTCTTCCTCTTCCTCCTCCTCATTCTTCTTTTCTTTTTGTCATTGCATTTTCTCTCCTACCCTTACTTGTGGCCTTCCTAGGATCCTCTTAGATGTTGTTTTGACTTACCTCAGTGCATGTGCAGGAAAAAATTTTGGAACTTGATGAAATTTAACTGATTTATAGCTGACTTAGGTATTCACATAAAATTCTGTCATTGAGGTGAGTCCAATTCTGGTGCTACTGAATATTTTAGGGCCTAGGCTATGGAAAATAGCAGGCTTATTGAGTTATAACCAAATGCCTGACTGTTCATGTTTTGGAGCATATGGGTGTTTCTAGTGCCTGTTGGTGAGTAGCCATGCTGTTCTTGGCAGTAGAAATGTGAACAGAGGAAGTCAAACTGATTTAGCCAATTTTTTTCTCCCCCTTTTTCTCTGAAAAGGGGTGGAAATATACTATGGCACAGTAGACCAGTTCTTTCTCAGGCTGGTAACATTTTAAATTCCTGTTGAAATGTAAGCTGGACTGGTAGAAATGAAATTCCCATATTCTCTCATAAGCTGTTTTTCAAGGTAAATCCCCTAAGTTTAAAATCTTGACTTCCCAGGACTAGATGGGAAAATAAGAAGCTTTGGCACTATCACCAGAAACAATTATCCAGATGTCTCAGTTTCCTTGGATGTTCATTCATGTAGGAAGACGTGTCTTTTCTTTTTGGCTAGCCTTTCATGAATCTGCAGGCCAAAGGCAGGGTAGCTTAGGCTGAGTATAAATCAATGTTGATGCTGTTCTTAACGCAGCCTTTTTTTTAAAAAAAAATGTTTTTATTGATATTTAGAGAGATAGAGAGAGGGACAGAGAAATGGAAACATCTAATGATGAGAGAGAATCATTGATATCATTGATTGGCTGCCTCCTGCACACCACCCCTACTGGGGACCAAGCCCACAACTAGGGCATGTACCTTGACTGGGAATCAAATTGGATACTTCCTGGTTCATGGCTTGATGCTCAACCACAGAGCCACACTGGCCAGGCAACACAGCCTTTTTAAAAACATTTTTTTGTCAGGAGAACCAAGATGGCTGCATAAGGTATACACCTGTACATGCTGCCTCTTACAACCACACCAAAACTATAACTAAAAGACAAAACGACTATCCCCAGAACTATAAGAAAGCTGGCGGAGTGGAAGTTCTACAACTAGAAGGAAAGAAAAAAGTGCATTGAGTCTTGGTAGGATGTGCAGAGGCACAGAAAGGCAAAGGTATGGAGACACGCACGAATCAGGCTGGCGTGTGCTGTTTTTATCAATTGGAAGGGAGTTACAAGTTCCCAACTCTCTGAACTCATTTCCAGTGAGATTCTGGGGATCCAGACTCATACAGGGAGATACTGGACTATCTGCCATCAGGTTGGAAAGGGAGGGCGGCTCTCTCGTAGAGGTGTGCATACAAATCATTGTTTACTGCACTGGGGCACTGGACATGAGACACAGGAAGTGGAAACACAGAGACATAGAGAGGACTGACTGGCAGCCAGCGCTGTTTGCCAGTCCCTAGCCTACCTATTCCTTGAATCCCTGCCCTGCCCAATTTACAAACCCACCAAGCTGTGTGTATTGGCTTTTGCATATGAATGGCCTGCCCTCTAGCAGCTTAACCTAACAAATTGCAACTGGGTCAAGCAACTCCAAAACTTCCAAACTCCAAGCAAAGAGGAGAAATCTGCAGATCTCCCTGTAGCTCCTGCCAGGTGGCCTCAGACACTAGCTGACTTGCACCTCCTTGGAGATCCAGGAACCACTGTACCTAGAGGCCAGTGTGAGATGACACCAGATTTCAACTCCTCACACACATAAGTAACACACTCAAGAGGCAGACTCGGTGAGCACCAAAGCCCCAGTGAAGCAAGTCCTGCCCCATAGGGGTGTCTCCAGCACAGCAGTTCTTCCATTAATAGACACAGCTAATCCTTGAGTCAGTTGGCCTGGAGATCAATTCCTCCCAGTGTACCAATAGCAATCAAGGCTTAACTACAACAAGACTGTGTACCCAGCCCAAAAAAGGGGTGCACCAAGAGTATCCACCTCAGGTGATTGGGGAGGCGGAGCTACTGGGCCATAAAGAATAACTAGCACACAAAACCACTTAACACAGGGAAGCAGCCAAAATGTGTAGACAAAGAAACATGTCATGAATGAAAGAAATGGAGGAAAGCAAACTACTGGACATAGAGTTCAAAACCACATTTTTAAGGTTACTCAAGAATCTACAAACTGCCGAGAAACTTAGTGAGACCTCTGAGAAATTTAGTGAGACCTTCAAGGATCTTAATGAGAATGCCAAAAAACAAAAACGGAAAAGGACCAGTCAAAATTAAGCATACTGTCTGAAATAAAGAATAATATACAGAGATCTTGAGGGAGAATCCAAGATGGCAGCATAGGTAAACACCTACACTGCTACCTTGCACAACAATTTCAAAACTACAACTAAAAGACAGAATGGACATTATCCAGAACCACAGGAAAGCTGGCTGAGTGGTAATTCTACAACTAGAAGGAAAGAGAGGGGCTCACAGAGACCCAGAGGAGCTGCAAAAAGCTGAGGTACAGAGACAAGCGCGCTTAGAGCGGGTGGCAGAGTAAGTGGCTGGCTTTTTGTGGCGGGAGGGAGACGGAGACTCTCAATGGCATTGAATCCCTTATCCTACAACACTAAACCCCAGATCCAGCTGAAACTCATACAGGGGAAGTTTGGACTGTGAAAAGGGAGAAGTGCACAGAAATTTAGGGGAGTCGCAAAAGATCAGAAGTCTGGAGGCGCGCACGGCACTGCGTGCAGAGGACTGACTGCTGATTGTGCCGCTGGCTTTCACCAGTGGGCGGGAGACAGACCCTCCCAACTGTGCCACTTCTAACTCCACTGAACCCCAGTTTTGGGCGAAACTCTGGGGACCCAGACTCATATGGTTCCAGAATGCAGGGGAGCCGGAGGGGCAGCAGTCTAGAGGCACTGCGAGAGAGAGCGCACATGCACACAGGGACTGCTCCAGCGATTAACCAGTCATGTGAGACTCAGGGGCCGTGGAGGGCGGGGTTGACTGGAAGGCAAGGCGGTCCCTTAAGCCCTGAGACTCCACCCATCCCAAGCTCAACAGAGAGGATTTTGCAATTTTGCAAGTCTGATATCATAAGGCTGAATCCAACACAGAAGTTCTCCCGGCATAGTAAAAATGCCGAGAGAAGGGAAGGGATCACAAACAAAAGAAATGGAGGGAAACAAGCGACTGGATATAGAGTTCAAAACTATAGTTATAAGGTTTTTCAAGAATATCCTAGAAAAGTTGGATAAAGTTAGCGAGACTCAAGAGAGATGAAAAAGAACCAACTGGAGATGAAAAAGAATCAACTAGAGATGGAAAAGAACCAACTAGAGATGAAAAAGGACCAACTAGAGATGGAAAAGATCCAACTAGAAATTAAACGTACACTGACTGAAATAAAAAATATTATACAGAGACCTAACAGCAGACTAGAGGAATGCAAGAATCAAGCCAAACATTTGAAATATAAAGAATTAGAAAACACTCCACTGGAAAAGCAAGAAGAGAAAAGAATCCAAAAATGTGAAGATAATGTAAGGAGCCTCTGGGACAGCTTCAAGTGTACCAACATCAGAATTGTGGGGGTGCCAGAAGAAGAGAGAGAGCAAGATACTGAAAAACTATATGAAGAAATAATGACTGAAAACTTCTCACATCTGGTAAAAGAAATAGACTTACAAGTCCAGGAAGTACACAGAACCCCATATAAAAGGAATCCAAAGAGGACCACACCAAGACACATCATAATTAAAATACCAAGAGCAAAAGAGAAAGAGAGAATATTAAAAGCAGCAAGAGAAAAACAGTTCATTACCTCCAAGGGAGCACCCATACGACTGTCAGCTGATTTCTCAACAGAAACTATGCAGGCCAGACGGGAGTGGCAAGAAATATTCAACGTGATGAATAGCAAGAACCTACAACCAAGAATAATCTATCCAGCAAAGCTATCATTCAGAATTGAAGGGCAGATAAAGAACTTCACAGATAAGAAAAAGCTAAAGGAGTTCATCAACTCCAAACCAGTATTATATGAAATGCTGAAAGGTACTCTTTCAGAAGAGGAAGAAGAAAAAGGTAAAAGATAAAGAATTATTAACAACAAATATGTATCTATCAACAGGTGAATCTAAAAATTAAGTGAATTAAAAATTTGATCAGCAGAATAAACTGGTGAATATAATAGAATCAGGAGCACAGAAAGGGAGTGGACTGATAATTCTCAGGGGGAAAGGAGTGAGGGGTATACAGGGAGAGACTGGACAAAAATCATATACCTATGGATGAGGTCAACGGGAGGGAGGTAAGGGTAGAGGGAGGAGTGGGAGTCGGGTGGGAGGGGAGCTATGGAGGGGAAAAAAGAGAAACAAATGTAATAATCTGAATAATAAAGATTTAATTAAAAAACAATAATATACAGAAATCCAACAGCAGACTAGAGGATCCCAAAAATCAAAGATCTGAAATATGAGGAAGCAAAAAATGCCTAACCAGAAAAACAAAAAGAAAAAAGAGTTCAAAAATGTAAAGATAGTGTAAGGAGCCTCTGGAACAACTTCAAGCATACCAACATCAGAATTATGGGGGTGCCAGAAGAAGAGAGAGAGCAAGATACCTAAAATCTATTTGAAGAAATAATGACTGAAAACTTTCCCTACCTGGTGAAAGAAATGGACTTATAAGTCCAGGAAGCACACAGAACCCCAAACAAAAGGACAAAGAGGATCACACTAAGACACATCATAATTAAAATACCAAGGGCAAAAGACAAAGAATATTGAAAGCAGCAAAAGAAAAACAGTTAATTACCCATAAGGGAGTATCCATATGACTGTCAGCTGATTTCTCAATAAAAATTATGCAGGCCAGCCGAGACCGGTTTGGCTCAGTGAATAGAGTGTCGGCTTGCGCACTGAAAGGTCCCAGGTTCGATTCCGGTTGGGGGCATGTATCTTGCTTGCGGGCACATCTCCACTGTGGGGCATGCAGGAGGTGGCTGATCAATGTCTCTCTCTCATCTATGTTTCTGCCTTTTATCTCTCTCCCTTCCTCTCTGTAAAAAAATCAATAAAATATATTTTAAAAAAAGTAATTTAAAAAATTATGCAGGCCAGAAGGGAGTGGCAGGAAATATTCAAAGTGATGAATAGCAAGAACCTATAGCTAAGAGTGCTCTACCCAGCAATACTATCATTCAGAATTGAATGTCAGATAAAGAGCTTCACAGCTAAGAAAAAGCTAAAGGTGTTTGTCACCACCAAATCAGGATTATATAAAATGCTGAAGGGTATTCTTTAAGAAGAGAAAGAAGAAGAAAAAGGTAAAGATAGAAATTATGAACAGCAAAGTGATAACAAATTCATACCTATCAACAAGAGAATCTAAAAATCAAGTGAGAGAGAATCCAAGATGGTGGCATAGGTAAACACCTACACTGCTGCCTCGCACAACAATTTCAAAACTACAACTAAAAGACAGAACAGACATCATCCAGAACCACAGGAAAGCTGGCTGAGTGTAAGTTCTACAGCTAGAAGGAAAGAGAGGGGCTCACAGAAACTCAGAGGAGCTGCAAAAAGCTGAGGTACGGAGACAAACGCGCTGAGAGAGCGGGTGCTGGATTACCTGGCTGGCTTTCTCTGGTGGGAGGGAAACTGAGACTCCCAAAGGCATTGAACCCCTTATCTTACGACACTAAACCCCAGATCCAGCCAAAACTCATACTGGGGGAGTTTGGACTCTGAAAAGGGAGAGGTGCACAGAAATTTAGGGGAGTCGCAAAAGATCAGAGGTCTGGTATTGCTCACCGCACTGTGCAGAGGACAGATTGCTGATTGTGCCGCTGGCTTTCACAAGTGGGTGGGAGACGGACCCTCCCAACTGTGCCACTTCTGACTCCACTAAGCCCCTGTTTCGGGCGAAACCCTGGAGAACTAGACTCATGTGGTCCTGGTGCGCAGGGGAGCTGGAAAGGCAGCGGTCTAGAGGCACTGAGGGCGGGAGCGTGCACAAGGACTGCTCCAGCGATTACCCAGTCATGTGAGACTCAGGGGCTGTGGAGGGCAGGGCCGACTGGAAGGCAAGGCGGTCCCTTAAGCCCTGAGACTCCACCCATCCCAAGCTCAACAGAGGCTTCTTCGGTTTTGCAAGTCTGGTATCATAAGGCGGAATTCAACACAGAAGTTTCCCCGGCATAGTGAAAATGCCGAGACAAGGGAAGGGATCACAAACAAAAGAAATGGAGGGTAAAAAACGACTGGATTTAGAGTTCAAAACCACACTTATAAGGTTTTTCAAGAATATGCTAGAGAAGTTGGATAAATTTAGTGAGACCCAAGAGGAGATGAAAAAGGACATACTAGAGACAATGACTGAAATAAAAAATATTATACAGAGTCCTAACAGCAGACTAGAGGAAGGCAAGAATCAAGTCAAAAATTTGAAATATAAAGAAGCAGAAAACACTCAACTGGAAAAACAAGAAGAGAAAAGAATCCAAAAATGTGAAGATAATGTAAGGAGCCTCTGGGACAGCTTCAAGCGTACCAACATCAGAATTGTGGGGGTGCCAGAAGAAGAGAGAGAGCAAGATACTGAAAACCTATTTAAAGAAATAATGACTGAAAACTTCCCACATCTGGTAAAAGCAATAAACTTACAAGTCCAGGAAGCACACAGAACCCCATATAAAAGGAATCCAAAGAGGACCACACCAAGACACATCATAATTAAAATACCAAGAGCAAAAGAGAAAGAGAGAATATTAAAAGCAGCAAGAGAAAAACAGTTCATTACCTACAAGGGAGCACCCATACGACTGTCAGCTGATTTTTCAACAGAAAGTATGCAGGCCAGACGGGAGTGGCAAGAAATATTCAACGTGATGAATAGCTAGAACCTATAACCAAGAATAATCTATCCAGCAAAGCTGTCATTCAGAATTGAAGGGCAGATAAAGAGCTTCACAGATAAGAAAAAGCTAAAGGAGTTCATCAACTCCAAACCAGTATTATATGAAATGCTGAAAGGTACTCTTTTAGAAGAGGAAGAAGAAAAAGGTAAAAGCCAAAAAATTATGAACAACAAATACATATCTATCAACAAGTGAATCTAAAAATTAAGTGAATTAAAAATTTGATCAACAGAATAAACTGGTGAATATAATAGAATCAGGAGCACAGAAAGGGAGTGGACTGATAATTCTCAGGGGGAAAGGGGTGAGGGGTGTACAGGGAGAGACTGGACAAAAATCATACACCTATGGATGAGATCAATGGGAGGGAGGTAAGGGCAAAGGGAAGGGTGGGAGCTGGGTGGAGGGGTGCTATGGAGGGGAAAAAAGAGAAACAAATGTAATCATCTGAATAATAAAGGTTTAATTAAAAAATGTTTACCTATCTTGCAAACAAAAATAAATAAAAATCAAGTGAATAAAAAATCCAATAAACAGAATAAACTGGTGAATATAATAGAATTAGGGGCATAGAAAGGGAATGGACTAACAATTCTTTGGGTTGCGGGAAGGGATTGGACAAAAATCTTACACCTATGAATGAGGACTGTGTTGGGGGATAAGGGCATGTGGTAGGGAGTGGAGAACCAGGTGGAGGGGAGGTATGGGGGAGAAAAAAAGAGGAACATCTGTAATAAACTGAACAATAAAGATTTATTAAAAAATAAAAATTTTTTTTGCAAGGCAAATATCTACTTTTGCTGTAGGTTCTGCAGCCAACACAGGGTCTGTTAACCACCTACACTGAGCAGGCAGTCCTTTTAGGGTTGTATTTCTGACCCATAGCTGCCTCCTGCATGCCCCCTGCTGGGGAACAAGCCCACAAGCCGGGCATGTGTTCTTGACGAATTGAATCTGGGACCCTTCATTCCAGAGGCTGATGCTCTATCCACTGAACCAAACCAGTTAGGGCTGCCTTTCTGTGATTCAACTAGAGGCCTGGTGCAGGGTCCCTCAGCCTGGCCTGTGCCCTCTTGCAATCTGGGACCTCTTGGGATGTCAGACTGCTGGTTTTGGTCCGAACTCTGGCAGTCTGACATCTCCTGAGGTGTGGCCTGCAGGGATTGGGCTGAGACTGGCAATCTGATGTCCCCCAAAGGATGTACGTATTAGTATGCAAAGCGGCAGGCTGCTGGGGAGGACCCTGAGCCTGAGTTGGGCACTGTGCTGCTCCCGCTTATCCTGGACGCGCTGTACCTGCTGCCACAGTTGCTTGAGTAGCACTGCTGCGGAGATGGGAGAGTCTTGGGCTGCTACAGCTGAGCTTGCCAGCCACGAGCCTGGCATCTGGTGCCTGCAGGGCACCTAAGTGGCGCTCCTGCTGTGGGAGTGCACTGACCACCTGGGGGAAGCTCCTGCATTGAGCATCTACCCCCTGGTGGTTAGTGTGCATCATAGCAACCAGTTGACTGGCTCAATCACTTAGGCTTTCATATATATAGATTAGGCTAATGGGTAGCTCAGACCTCTTAGCCTGGCTAATGTTCAACTAAGTCCTGTTATTTAGTCACATAACATATATTCTTGCTTATATTCTTCTGTCACATAAGACCAATGTTTTAAAACCTGAGTGTTGGGAGGAGAAAGAGTGAGTCTGTGAGTATTTTATCACCTTTTCTTAAAATTGCTTATAGCACCTCTAATTTTTCCCCCTTTCTCCAAACACCTGATTATTGTATAGGTAATAATTTATCAGGCTTTTTTACTAGTTAATCAACCTAGTAAAGCAACCTAGACTCAGGGTAGGGAGATTTTGAAGCATTCAGACCATTGATTCTCAGACATGTTAACTGAATTGGCCTAAAGGACTCCACAGTACACCTGATACCCCTATCCATTCCACTTCTGGTGAGAAAAGAAGTTGATAATAACAGAGAATTAGGAGCAAAATAATGATCTAAAATGGCAGCATTGTAATGCTTATGCAGAACAGAGTAATCAAAAACAAAAATAACACACACTAGAAGGGCTATATTTGAAACTTAAGAAACTCTGCAAATCCTTAAAAAAAAAGGCATCCTTCTTTTAAAATTATGGAAATTCCATCAACCTATGTTGTCACAGGTGCAGCAGGAAATTTGCATCATTGCCAAACTTTCTAAGGCAGCCAAAGTTTTCAATAATTGTCAGTACTGTACTTTTTGTGGGGGTGAATATAAATTTTAATCTTAATAATTAATGAAGGTCCTAACTGGTTTGGTTCAGTGGATAGTGCATCAGCCTGCAGACTGAAAGATCCCAGGTTTGATTCTGGTCCAGGGCATGTACCTTGGTTGTGGGCACATCCCCAGTATTAGGTGTGCAGGAGGCAGCTGATTAATGTTTCTCTCTCATCGATGTCTCTATCCCTCTCCCTTCCTATCTGTAAAAAATCAATAAAATATATTTAAAAAATAATAAATGAAGCTATTAAATTATGTAGTAATATATAAATACTAGTGCCCCGGTGCACAGGTTCATGCACAATAAAGGAAAATTAATTAGAAGGTGGCCGGCAGGGTGGGACTGGGCGAGACAGGCCAGACACACCCTGGAGCCAAACTTCCATGGTCCCTCCCCGGCCAGCTGCACCTGGGGTGGTGCCGCAGCTTGAAGGATGTCTGCAGAGTGAGCAGGGTCCCTCTTGCAGGTGGGGTTCCTTGGCCTGGCCTGCGGGGATCAGGCCAAAACCAGCTCTCTGACATCCCCAAGAGATCCTGGATTGTGAGAGGGTGGTTCTCAGGTGATGTACTCAGAATCGGGTTCCCTCCTCTCTGATTCCAGGGTGTGTCATCTGAGAACTACTGCAGTCAAGTCACCACAGCTCAGCAGCTCCTGCATTGAGCATAACCCCGTGGTCAGTATGCATCATAGCTACCGGTCAGATGGTCGGACAGTCACTTAGCCTATATATAAAATGGTCTTGCATGGCATTTACTCTTAAGAGTTTAAGAAAGAACTTGTCTGTCTGGATCTTCCCATGGTTTGTTAGGAAGACTAGTGGGCCAGAACTGTTCTTGGCAACATGCTGGCCTAAATGACTATGACGTCATTATGAGCTTTCTCTGGTCTTGTGTTCTTCAATCTACAACTTTCTTCCAATTGTTGAGTAACAATCTGATTTCTACATAAAAATGATCATTTTATTAGCAAAAGTGTAATAAACTAGAGGCCTGGTGCACAAAATTCATGCACAAGGGTGTGTGTCCTTCAGCCCAGCCTGCTCCCTCTCCAATCTGGGATCCCTCTCACAATCCAGGACTGCTGGCTCCCAACTGCTCACCTGCTTGCCTTCCTGATTGTGCCTAACCGCTTCTGCCTGCCAGTCTGATCACCTCCTAACCACTCCCCTGTCAGCCTGATTGATGCCTAACTGCTCCCCTACCAGCCCAATTGCCCCTAACTTCCCTCCCCTGCAGGCCTGGGTCCCCCCCAACTGTCCTTCCCTGCAGGCCCGGTCACCCCCAACTTTCCTCCTCTGCCGGCCTGGTCACCCCCAACTGCCCTCCCTTGTAGGCCTGGTCCCTGCCAACTGCCCTCCCTTGCTGGCCATCTTGTGGTGGTCATCTTGTGTCCACATGGGGGCAGGATCTTTTGACCACATGGGGGCAGTCATTTTGTGTGTTGGAGTGATAGTCAATCTGCATATTATTCTTTTATTAGATAGGATAGAGGCCTGGTGCATGGGTGGGGGCCAGCTGGTTTACCCTGAAGGGATCCTGGATTAGGGTGGGTGTTCCCTTGGGGAATAGGGTGGCCTGGGTGAGGGGCCTGTGGTGGTTTTCAGGCTGGCCACACCCCCCCAGTGACCCAAGCTGATGCTCTGGTATCTGGGATTTATTTATCTTCTACAATTGAAACTTTGTAGCCTGGAGTGGAGCCAAGCCTTCTGCTCATACAGCCATTGAAATTTTGTTGCCTTAAGTGGAGGCCTAGGTCGGCCAGGGTTTGCGCAAAGCTTGGCTTTCTCCATTGCCAGAGGCAACCCAAGTTTCCCTCCTGTTTTCTCTGTAGCTGTAGCCACCTTGGTTGGGTTAATTTGCATACTCGCTCCGATTGGCTGGTGGGTATAGCGGAGGTATGGTCAATTTGCATATTGCTCTCTTTTTTTGATTAATAAATCTTTATTGTTCATATTATTATATTTGTTCCTCTTTTCCCTTCATATCTCCCCCTCACCCAGCTTCCATTCTTCCCTCTGCCCTTACCTCCCCCTGCATTGTCCTCAACCATAGGTGTATGATTTTTGTCCAGTCTCTCCCTGCACCCCCTCACCCTTTCCCCCTGAGAATTGTCAGTCCACTCCCTTTCTATGCCCCTGATTCTATTATATTCACTAGTTTATTGTTAATCAGATTTTTAATTCACTTGATTTTTAGTTGTAGTTTTGAAATTGTTGTGTGAGGCAGCAGTGTAGGTGTTTACCTATGCTACCATCTTGGATTCTCTCCTAATTCACTTGATTTTTAGATTCACTTGTTGATAGATATGTATTTGTGGTTCCTAATTTTTATCTTTACTTTTTTCTTCTTTTTCCTCTTCTTAAAGAGTACCTTTCAGCATTTCATATAATACTGGTTTGATGTCGATGAACTCCTTTACCTTTTTCTTATCTGTGAAGCTCTTTAGCTGCCCTTCAATTCTGAATGATAGCTTTGCTGGGTAGAGTAATGTTGGTTGTAGGTTCTTGCTCTTCATCACTTTGAATATTTCTTGCCACTCCCATCTGGCCTGCATACTTTCTGTTGAGAAATCAGCTGACAATCGTATGGGTTGCTCCCTTGTAGGTAATTAACTGTTTTTTTCTTGCTTCTTTTAATATTCTCTCTTTGTCTTTTGCTCTTGGTATTTTAATTATGATGTGTCTTGGTGTGGTCCTCTTTGGATTTATTTTAGTTTGGATTCTGTGCACTTCCTGGACTTGTAAGTCTATATCTTTCACCAGGTGGGGGAAGTTTTCAGTCATTATTTTTTAAATAGGTTTTTAGTATCTTGCTCTCTCTCTTCTTCTGGCACCCCCATAATTCTGATGTTGGTATGCTTGAAGTTGTCCCAGAGGCTCCTTACACTATCTTCACATTTTTGGATTCCTTTCTTTTTGCTTTTCCAGTGGAGTGTTTTCTGCTTCTTTGTATTTCAAATGTTTGACTTGATTCTTGCATTCCTCTAGTCTGCTGTTAGGTCTCTGTATAATATTTTTTATTTCAGTCAGTGTATGTTTAATTTTTAGTTGGTCCTTTTTCATCTCACTAAATTTATCCATCTTTTCTAGCAAATTCTTGAAAAACCTTATAATTGTGGTTTTGAACTCTATATCCAGTAATTTGTTTTCCTTCATTTCTTTCATTGTGATCTGTTTCTTTGTCTCCATATTTTCGCTACACCGGGAGAACTTCTGTGCTGGAGTGAGCCTTATGATACAAGACTTGCAAAATTGCAAAAGCCTCTCTGTGCGCACAGAGTGGGCTGCAATGATTACCAAGGGATACTGAGACCCAGGGGCCGCATAGGGCAGAGTTGACAGGAAGCCAAGGCTATCTCTGCTCAGCCCTGAGACTTCACCCCATCCAAACTGAACAGATTTCAAGAAAGTTATTCCCTCCTCCCCCTTGCCCAAGAAACTAATTTTATTCTTATGAAATACAATAAAAATATTTTATTTTAGCTATGGTATTTTGTTAATGGCAGCCTGAGGTGACTAAGTCATCCATCCTACCAAACTCCTTCATTTATGGTGATTTTTTAAAAAAAATATTTTATTGATTTTTACAGAGAGGAAGGGAGAAAGTCAGAAACATCAATGAGAGAGAGACATCGATCAGCCACCTCCTGCATGCCCCACAATGGAGATGTGCCCACAACTAAGGTACATTCCCCCAACCGGAATCGAACCTGGGACCTTTTAGTCCGCAGGCTGATGCTCTATCCACTGAGCCAAACCGGTCTCGGCATTTATGGTGATTTTTTCTTGGCCCTATTGTCTCTTCTAATAGTGCAGTCTTTTTTAAGAAGCTCGCCTGTCTGTCATATAGGGTGGTATAGTATATCCCGATTGTGGGCTGTATTCAACATCTCTTCCATAAGGCTCTTGTGTCCCATACACATCAAGGAATGTGTCTTGGTAACAATTTCACTGTCACCAACCTTTCCAATAGGTAAGAAGACTATTGGATGTTGGCCTTTTCAGAGTTATACTTCTAGATGACTCCGGTCTGTTAGGGTCATTTCTGACTCACAAATGCTCAATTACCCTTAAGAAACGAAGTAAAGGGGGAAGTGTGGGTGTGTAACTCAGAATTATAAATACTGCATTTTATAAGCAAGGTATATGCCCATCAACAATACTTAGCCTCTTCTGGTAGGGATGAGGCACTTCTAACCTTGTGTCTGTAAGGCCAACTTCATTGGGGCCCCAAACGGAAACAACTTACATATCCATATCTTTATGTACATGTATCATTGTTTATTAGTGGTTTTTCATCTGCCCTGCTCTCAAGCAGGAAGGGGAACAGACGACAGAGGAAAATTATGAACTCTTTGAAGGAATAGTGCCATATATTAAATCTATAAACAAAATAGATTGAACCAGAAAAAATGAGACAGAGATAAAGGAAGTATGAAAGCCATAGCCACTGGGAAAATATCACCTGAAAGTGCTGACTGAATGTTCCCTGTGTATTTATGATTGGCCCTTTAGTCCCATCAGCACAATTCAGTTCCTGAACTGTTGGCACCTCACTTCCCTGTTGAGTTCTTTTTCATTGTTTCCTCATATGGAGCCCTTAGATTCATTTATATAATGCAAACTGATGACCTGTGGTGAGATTGTCCCTTCCTCTGGTGATAATGATCCTGTCACACCAGGTTGCTGTTTCATCGGAGCGTGAAGAGAGTTAGGCTGATTGATTGAGTCTGAGTTAGAGTGAAATAAGGATTTTACTAGAGGTCCCTTAGTCTTCCTGCATAATGCCTCAGAGGGTGCTTAAAGCTGGGAGTTATCTGAATGCTCTGCCTTCTTAGAGTTAGTCTGTAAAGAAGTTGCAAATGGGGCAGCCCCTGGGTGGGTTATATTTATTTGCTCTACCCAGGGTTAGGAATTTAGTTGCTAACATTGTTTCTCTTTAAAACTGGAAGATTTGGAACATTGGACCTGCATCCCTTCCTGGAAACTATTGGCTGGCACTGAGTGGATCACATAAAGACACTTGAGTTTGTCTCATGGTCTATAGCAGTGGTTGGCAAACTCAGTCAACAGAGCGGCAAACCATGGCTTGTGAGCCACAGTTTGCGGACCACTGTTCTATAGGAAGGAGGTGCAGGTGAGGAAATACCCATTTTTCCTCTATCCTCTTAGATTCACTGGCTGGGCCCTCGAATCAAACTGATGATAGATTAACAAAAGAAAAAAGACAGTTTAAATAGCATAGGTACACATGGGAGTTTCACAAAAAAATAAGATTCAAGAAGGTAGCCAGATGCTTGAGGTTTACATACCATCCTGTGCTAGACAAAGGAAAAAGGATTTGAGGCTTCTGGGTAAGGCAAGCAAGTTATGGGAAGGTACAAGGGGAGGAAATAAATGGTAAATATGAGTTGTCGGTTATGCAGGTAAGAGCCTCTCAGGTGGTAAAAGTTATCTCCCTGATTCAGAGGCACCTTTATAAATGAAAATTTCCTTTATAAATGTAAACTTTCTTTGCAAATGGGGAAATTTATACTCTATATTTAGGCAGTTAGGGATAGGTAAAGAGCTTTTCTTGCCTTTGCTGGTTCTCAGTTGCCTTTAGCTCAAAATGATCCATATGCAAAAGAGGCATATTTGGGGGTGACTTATCTGCTACCCTTTAGATGGAAACTAACATTTATTCTATGCATTCCTTCTATGTAGGGACCACTATGCCTTATAATTTGTACCTATGATTTCATTTGATTTTCCAAATAGCCCAGTAAGATTTGAGCTCCAAAGCTGTAGGGACCATGCTCCAGGTAAAATAACTTTTCATTATTTGTAAACACCCCTTACAGAATTCACCTTCAGCCTTTGTCCACATTGTTTCTTTTGCTTAGAACATAGCTGTCCTTTTCCCTATACACTCACATTCTACCCGGCTCTCTTTCTTTTTCTCATCTCTCCCTCCTCCCTCCTCTACTTTTTTAATTCTTTAAAAAATAGCTCCCCCTACAAAAAAGTCCTAAAGAACATTGAATTGTGTTCATCCCTGAGCACTGTGCTCTGTGATAAGTGGTTGGAATGCTAATCTGCTGGAAGTTAAGGAAGACTTGCAAGGAAATGCCCACTATAGAAGAGAATTTAAGAAAGTCTTTCCCAGTCTTCTTGTTCCCCAGTGCTTTCCCCTCTAGAGACATCTACAGTTACCAGTTTCTTTCCTGCCTTGTTTCCAGGCCCAAGTGAAATCCCATAGCTGCAAATTAGAGTCACTTACAAAGTGACTAAAAATCCTGGTGGTGAGTTTCTGTACCTGGCCCACTGTTCTTGCTCTGGAAGGGTCTAACATTTTCCATTAAAAATGTAAAATAAGCCGAGACCAGTTTGGCTCACTGGATAGAGCGTTGGCCTGCGGACTGAAAGGTCCCGGGTTCGATTCCGGTCGGGGGCATGTACCTTGCTTGCGGGCACATCTCCAGTGTGGGGCGTGCAGGAGGCGGCTGATCGATGTCTCTGACTTTCTATTCCTCTCTGTGAAAAATCAATAAAATATATTTAAATTAAAAAAAAGAAAAAAAGTAAAATAATATTTAAAAAGGACTTAATGCACTTGTATACACACAATTTACATGCACACACACACACAGACAAATATTTCAATTTTTCAAGAACAATAGGTTGGCAGCAAGGGGCCCACTTTCCTACATGGCAACATTGAACATTAACAAAAAGTAGCTGCCTTACTATCCCAAATGAGCCCAGCCTTCAGCCAGCCTTCCAAATGAACATAGCCATATGATGAACCTAGTCAAAACCAGCAGAAAAATTACCCAGCAAACTTATAAAAATATACTATTTTTGGTTTAAGACACTATGTTGTAGGGTGATTTGTTATGCAGCAATAGCTAACTGATACAATAGTTGGCAGAGTTCCCACAGCCCTGCTTTGCTAAATTGTTATCTCTCTGACCCCTGTTAGCAAGTGAATTACCAGCCTGGGCCTTACTTTGAAGAACACTAAACAGCTTCAGAAAGCCTTTTACATATTCATTATCCCCCAAACCTTACAAGGTCAGTTGGTATTAAATTTTCATTTTGTAGATGAGAAAACTGAAGATTAGCAAGCTAAGGGATATCCCTAGGGTTACATAGCAACAGAGTAGGATGAGGACCCATCACTTTTCACTTTTATTTCAGTGCTTTCCCTCTCCCCACATCTTCCATCTGGGCAATCAGCTGTTAGTCTCTCCAGGCTAATAGACTTGATAGCCACTATATGGCCAATGTTAACGGGATGCAATATTTTCAAGAAGGGGAACCCTCTATCTAGTCTTCACTTATTAAGAATATTGTTGCCCTAGTCAGTTTGGTTCAGTGGATAGAGTGTTGGCCTGTGGACTGAAGGCTCCCAGGTTAGATTCTGGTCAAGGGCATGTACTTGGTTGCAGGCTCCCAGACCTGATCAGGAGAGCATGTGGGAGGCAACCAATCAATTGGTGTTTCTCTCTGTCTCTCCTTCTTCCTTCCACTCCCTCTAAAAATAAATGAAAAAAATTTCTTGGGTGAGGATTAAAAAAAAAAAAAGAATATTGTCTGTAAAGTACTTAATAGTGACTAGTACATAGAACAGGCTTAATGAGAGATAGTTATTGTTATCTATTCTGTTTCTATAGCATCTTTTGATGCCCTTTTCCGTTTTCCCCCTACTCTCCATACCCTGGCTGGATAATTTAATATCTTTCTCTAAATCCTGGTACATTATCTTTATATCTATTATAGCACATAATCACACTGTATTATATCTGTATTATATATTTTTTACATGTCTCTCTACTCTCTTAGACCTTGGGTGCTTTAGTTTCAAGGGATTATAGATTTCTTTTTATTTTCAGTCTTTCTAGCACAGGACCTGGCCCAAGGTAGGTGCCGAATAATGCTCACTGAATGTAACTGAAATTCAATCGCACAGTTGCAAGATACATTAAATCATATTCTAATTTGATGCATAATCATCCTATGAAACAAATATTATTATTAACTAGAGGCCTGGTGCATGGGATTCATGCACTGGGGCAGGGGGCATGGCCTGCGGGGATTGGCCTACTATGGGAGTGCCACTCATCCCTGTCTGCCAAGTAGCTGTGGACCTGCCCTGTGAGCAGCTGCTCCCTGGTTTGGCATCTTCTGTGGAGCCAGAGCACTTGCCTCTCCAGGGGACCTGGTTGGGGCCGGGCCCAGGGACAATAGCATTGAGAGGCTACGGAGTAGGCTTCAGTCCCACAGCAGCCCCAAACCTGCCTCCCAGCCTCTGGGGTCAGCTCTGTGAGCCTAGCAGTGGTGTTGCTTGGCCTTCGGGTGTCTAAAGGAGGTGGCAGGGAGTAAGGAGGAGGATCCTGGGGCAAGGAGGCAACGGTCATAGCCTGCATTCCTGCCCGTTGGCCTGAGGTTCGCAGCAGGAGCAGCCACTCATCCCAGTCAGCCGAGCGGTGCTCCCACTGTGCCAGCACACTGACCACCAGGGTGGCAGCTCCTGCTTTGGTTGTCTGCCCCCTGGTGGTCAGTGTGTGTCATAGTGACTGTTTGACTGGTCATTCTGGTTCTGCTGTTTGGTTGCTGGGCTTTTATTATATAGGATATCATTATACCCATATTAAAAATGGGGAAACAGAAGTTCAGTAGTATCTAATAATTTCTTTCCAACTGGTGATACTCAGCTGATATTTACTAGGTTTTCCATCAAACTATTAGCAGCAGAAATAGAACAGTAGAGACTAGCCATAGTTATAAGAAATATTAATCATACTCTGTAACTCTGATTGTTTTGTTCTGATTAAAGAAAGCATATTCTGATCTGGTTGGGAGTTGTATGCCCCAGTGAGTTAAGAGCTGCCTGTTGTCATGAAAGATTAACAACCTTGTGAAACTGGAGGCTCCTTTGCTGCTCTTTGCAAACCCCCAGCCCACATTGCCTGTAATCTATAACCATTTTATTCATTTTTACTCCTTTTGCCTACTTCCTTTTGTAATTTTGTCCTTCTACCCCATATAAGCAGCTGGTTTATGGGGGTGTGCAGAGCAGATTTTCATGGATGACCTGCTGCTCTCCTACACTGCTGGCATTATAGGAATAAACGCTCATTTATGACTCAACTCTGTCTCTGCTTAATTGGCTTAAGTAGTGACAGGCAGCCCAGACCCACTGGTTGTCTGATTTCAAAATGGTTGATTCTTACCCTGGCAGGGTGAGAATCACCTGGCTCAGTGGATGGAGCATTAGCCCGTGTACCTCAGTTGCAGGCTTGATCCTGGGCTGGGGTGGTGCAGGAGGCAACCAATCAATGTGTCTCTCTCACAACTGATGTTGCTCTCTGTCTCTTCCCTTCTCACTCTCTCGAAAAATCAATGGAAAAATACACGGGTGAGGATCAACAACAAAACAAAAACAAAATGGTTGACTCTTATTCTTTGCTTTTCTTTATAATTTCTGCAAAGTTTTCACCTTTATGGCAGAGCCTAAGCCTTATGTGAATCTCTGTGCCCAGCATGAGGTGTTGCACACGAAGATGCTAGTAATTGTTGATTTCAATTGAGTGTCCACTTCCATATGTTAGAAGCTACATTTGTTACCACTCTAGGAAAATATTTGAAAGAGCTGTTTAAAAGTTGCTTATGGTTAAGTCTACTTTCACTCTGTCTGGACACCAAATATATTCTCACTCTTTTATCATGGATGGGATGCCTTGGAAAGACAGAAACAGGGGCAGAGAGACTTGTATCTTTGAGAAAAGAAAGACATGGGAAATAGCAGGGTAACTGGACTCTGTCTGAGAGAGAATTCTTTCTTTGTGCTGACACCAGAGAAATGCAGGGCTGTCATGTGAGGAGCAGTTATACTCTGTGTATCAGGTAAGGCAGAAAAGAGAGGACTAAGGTTGAAGGAAAGGAGGTATTAGAAGGGGCCAAGTGATTGAAATCAACAAAGCGAACAGGCCAAGAAATATGAGAAATGGAGAGGAAGGAAAGGCTGAGAGGGTGCTCTGGCGATAGCATTTAAAAGAGAGTAAGGAATGCAAAGTGACCTGCTGTGAAGGAGCCACAAGATACCATCTGTATTCTTTTTCCTGTGAGACACTTTCTTCTGAAAAGGATTGCCATCATTAAACCCCACATGCAACTGCAGTATTTTATTGGTGGTATTGCTTTAAAAATGTAGACTATAATTTTATTTTCAGAGTTTAATTTATGATAGCATTTTGTTATTTTGTAAAACTGAAATATGCTAAGTCATCCTGTCAAGAGAGATAATAAGTCAAGAAACTCGGTTGTTTTTCCCCCATCATTATGGTTGCTGATTTCAATAGAGAATCCCCGACATGCAAGAAACATTTCCTGGTATTAGCAGTGAGTTTTATATCATGTTTTGAGCTAATATGATTTTCTGGTCAAGGGCCATTTGTGTCTGAATAAAAATGACAGCTATGGTAACAATTTGTCATATTCTGCTTGCAGCAAGTTCCTTTTGCTCATGAGTCTGTTATTATTGAAGAAGAATTTAGTTGTAGGTAAATGACCCTCGCCTTCTGTCTTTAATTGAAACTCAGCCTGCCACAGTTAATATGTCTCATGACAATAAATCTTGGATGAAAAACCTAATGTGCTGTAAAAGCAAAGGAAAAAATTAATGGGTTTCAGCACACGTTTTCCTGTACAAACAATTCCTTGCTTTCACATAAAAAGAGCTATTTTTGTTTTTTTTCTTTCCTTTTTTCTTCTTATCTTTATTTGGAAAGGAGTATGAGATCTATAATCATTCTCTGAGCATGGAGTGTGGGCTTGATCTATGTATTAGGAAAAGAAGTAAAGAGGAACTCAATGAAAGGGCTTTAACTATATTGTGTTATTTTAGTATTTCTTTGTAGCATGGACCCAGCACAGGCACCTCAATGATTTCAGAGAAATTCAAATTGTATCAGTTAGCTATTGCTGCATACTAATCACCCCACAACTTGGTGGTAAACAAAAAACTTTCAGGGCAGAAAGTTTTTTTCTGAAAGAAAAATGCTAGCCACAAAACAAAACACACACATATAAAACTATTTTTATCTGCATAACACCTAGTAAGAACCCACATAACCAATATTTTCAGAACATACTATAACATCCTGTAGACCTAGTATTCCACAGAAAGCACTTTGGGAACTAAAGCTTCAGGAAGATCTTGAATTCTGGAACTTAATGCTGTTTTTTGGAAATCAAATCCACCTAAAATTCATCCCACACACCCAGAGTTTACTTAGGTTCAGCCGGGACTCCCACCACATTCCCATTTGTTGAGAACCTTTTGTCAGATATTTGTATAATGATCTCATTTAATTTAACCCTTATAGTAATCCTGATTTTGCGGATGAGGAAACTGAGACCCAGAGAAGTTAAAGGACTTGGAGTTCCTAGTTCCCACAGCTGGTAAGTAGCTGAGATTTGAACCTTTGTGTCTTATCTCTAAGTCCAGCTTTTCTGCTACCCCTCCTGCCTGCCATTCCCTCTTTGAATGTCTCTCCTCTCCACCTCCCCATCTGCAGTTAGTTGCCTTAGACCCAGTTGGCAAATAAAAGATACAAGTGCTGTCATTTCCCATTTCCACATTCATGAAAAATGTCACTGATTTCATTTCATCCTCTTTTCCTTGCTCAGCCTGATGTAACTTTCTCCAGACAACTATCAGTTGATTAGAGTTAGCATTTGGACTAACAACCATTTATTACTTTGTTCTTAAACTTTATATTAGTTATCTGTTGCTGTGTAACAAACTACCCCAAAACACAATGGCTTAAAAATGGTAAAAATCATTTATGATCACAATTTATATGGGTACAGAATTCAAACAGAGCTCAGCAAAATGGCCATCCCTGCTTCCCCATGCCATGGAGCATATTCAGTTCAAAGACTTGAAGGCTCGGCTGAGTCATTTGAAGGCTTATGTCTAATGGTTGATTCTGGTTGTTGATGAGGACTTACTGCAGCTATAGTCTGAATATCCTCATGTGTCCTCGCTATGTGATTTGGGCTTCCTAAATATGTGATTCCTTGATTCCCAAGGTTAGAATCTTGAGAGAGTGCATGCCATCACAGTGCATCCCTTCTGCCACATTCTATTTCTTAGAAATGAATCATTAAGTCTTGGCCGTTTTTAAGGGGCAGTAAGTTATTCTCCACTTTTTTTTTTATAGTACAGCCATTTTATTTTTTGTGTATTTTTTTTTTGTTATTAATGCTCACCTGAGAATATTTTTCCATTGATTTTTTTTCTCTTATTTTTTAGAGAGAGTGGAAAGGAGGGAGAGAGACACACAGAGAGAAACATCGATGTGACAGAGACATATCAGTTTGGTTACCGCCTGCACACACCCAGACCAGGGCTGAGGATTGAACCTGCAACCAAGGTACATGCTCTTGACCAGAATCAAACTTGGGACCTTCCAGTCCACTGTCCTCTGAGCCAAACTGGCTAGGGCTATTCTCCACTTTTCAAAGGGAGGAACATCAAGTAATTTGTGAACATATTTTAAACCCACCAGACTTAAGCACATATTGGACATAGATGGAGTCTGTGCAATATTCTTTGTGTGGGTCTCAAATAGCACTATGAATAATTATGTATTTGCATTAAGTTTTGTATTGCTACCATTGGGAGCCAATTCTGTTCAGAACCTTATACACAGCACCCCCACAGCAAATATATGCTAGGTGGGAGAAGATTACCTTGGGACCTTAACCTCTCTGCCCTTCCTTGGGTCTTAAAGACAACTACCCTTAATCAATGAGAGGTTTAGGTAGACCCAGAAATAAAACCTCTGACAGAAAAAGCTGAGGGAAGTACAATTAGGGCCTATTCCTTGTGTGTAATACCATAAAAAGTATTGTGTCTCCAGTGCTTCTGTCCATATTTTTATTATTCACTGCAAATTTTTATGCACAGTGAATTAGAATGGACTCTTTTAGAAAGTAACAAATAACAAAAAGTAATTTATTGATTCACTTAATTGAGAAGTTCAAGGGATGAATTTGTTATGATAGGATCTGGGGTCTCAAAGAATATTTAGAATACAGTTTCTTTTGGTCTGCCTCTGTATTTTAACCCTACTTCCTGCTCTTTTGGCTTTTAGTCTCAGGTGAGTTGTTCCAGGAGGCAGTCCAAATGGACAGCACCAGCTCCAAGCCTACATTCTACTGGCTTCTTAAACCTACTAGAGGCCTGGTGCACGAAATTTGTGCAGGGGGGGGAGGGATGTCCTTCAGCCCAGGCTGCTCCCTCTCCAATCTGAGACATCCCTCTCACAATCTAGGACTGCTGGCTTCCAACTGCTCACCTGCCTGCCTTCCTGATTGCCCCTAACTGCTTCTACCTGCCAGTCTGATCATCTCCTAAACACTCCCCTGCCAGCCTGATTGATGCCTAACTGCTCCCCCACCAGCCCGATTGCCCCTAACTGCCCTCTCCTGTGAGCCTAGTCACCCTTAACTGTCCTCCCCTGCAGGCCTGAGTCCCCCCAAACTCCCCTTTTTTGCAGGCCCAGTCATCCCCAACTTCCCTCCTCTGCTGGCCTGGTCATCCCTAACTGCCCTCCCTTGCAGGCTTGATCACCTCCAATTGTCCTCCCATGCAGGCCTGGTCCCTCCCAATTACCCTCCCCTGCTGGCCATCTTGTGGTGTGGTGGCCATCTTGTGTCCACATGGGAGCAGGATCTTTTGACCACATGGGGGCAGTCATCTTGTGTGTTGGAGTGATGGTCAGTCTGCATTTTATTCTTTTATTAGATAGGATAGGGGCCTGGTGCATGGGTGGAGGCCAGCTGGTTTGCCCTGACGGGTGTCCTGATTAGGGTGGGTGTTCCCTTGGGGTGTGGGGTGACCTGGGCGAGGGGCCTGTGGTGGTTTTCAGGCTGACCACACCCCCAGTGACCCAAGCTGAGGCCCTGTTATCTGGGACTTATTTATCTTCTACAATTGAAACTTTGTAGCCTGGAGCAGAGCCAAGCCTTCTGCTAGCACTGCCATTGAAACTTTGTTGTCTTAAGCACTGACCAGGGTGTGCCTAAAGTGTGGCTTCTTCCATTGCCAGGGGCAACCCAAGCCTCCCTCCTGCTCTCTCTGTGGTTGTAGCCATCTTGGTTGGGTTAATTTGCATATGCATCCTGATAGGCTGGTGACCGTGGCTGGTGGGCATGGTTTGTGGGTATGGTGGAGGCACGGTCAATTTGCATATTACTCTTTTGTTAGATAGGATTATCCTGTGTATAACTGTGTGGTAGATTCAAGAGCCATAACAACTCCCATAAAAAATACTTAGCCTGTGTTTATATGTAAGTGCCAGAATATGTTTATGGAGTTTGAATCCAGATGTTATCAGGTCTTTGACTGTATCTAATGTCCTGCTTGATGTTTGAGGCGTGGGACAGCCACTCACTAAGAACCACTCACAGGGGTTCTTGAAGTACTGTCCTTGGACCAGCAGCACCAGGACCAGTAGGCATTCATCAGAAATGCACATTCTCAGGTCCTACCCCAGAATTACTGAATTGGAAACTCTTCCAGGTCATTCTGGTGCATGCTAGAGTTTGAGAGCCACTGTTCTATGTTATTTCTGTTTTCTTGTCCTACTTACATCCTCAGTTTTCAGGCTTAATTTAAGCATAGTCATCAGCTTTGGGCCAGCCAGATATTTTAAGCTTTTTATATGAGAACAAAAGAACTTCTGATTTCCCCCAGAGTTTTCCTCACAACCATCCCAGTTTTATTTTACTTCAGTGAGGGTCCAGTTCCTGAAAGGAAACGCTGGAGATGGGGAGGAGACCCTTTAGAAAATGGGGAGAGGGAATCATAGGCAAACATTTTCAAACCTTTATGAAATCTGAAGGAGCTGGTGAACTTCAGAAGGAATGATTTTGAGGCCAGCCAAGGTCCTAGGGAAATTTATAGCTGAAGCATTTTCTTGTTTCTGGGTCAGGAAATGATAGCACACACATGGAATTTACAATGGGAGCGTAATGGAGTGGCCCCACCCAAGACCTCAGCAAAGGCCCCTTTCAAAGGCTCTGTTCAAATATAATGAGTGCTCCCCAGGCTCTTCTGGCTGGCTGCTTTTTCTTTTTCCTAGACTACTTTCACTTTTTCAGAGGACTGCCCTCTTCCTGGCCGCTTGGGACTGGGGTGAGCCTTGATTTGGCAGGAGAAAGGAAGAAGTACCCGGTGACCTACTAAATTGAATCACTCTGCCTCCCTGGCCCTTTCCTTGAATAATAGGTCTTTGTGCTTTGAAATGTAGGGAAGTCCCAGTTTCTCCAGCTTTAAAAAAACACATAAAACCTTCCTCCAACTTCCTCTCCAGCTTTAAGATGCTTAGTAGGGGGTAGTTACGGGGCAGAACAATTATTAAATCAAGAGTTTGTTTAAAAATTTTAAATATTGCTTGAATAGTTGACTTCTAAGCAAATATATTGGATGCATTCCTTCAGATGGATAAAAGTATTGGGTCAATTTTAAAATCCAGCTTTAAGAAAAATCATATGGGACAAATCGCTACATTAAAAAAAAAATCTACAACCATTTTTTGGATTCTAAACTGCATTACCAGAGAGGAACTCAGACAGCCTTTGGAGTCTATTGTAATGGGTTTTTCATCTCTGTTTTCCTTTCCCTAATTTCATTCTGCTTTTTCTGTTATTTTAAAGATATATGTTACTACCATTACATTCTTTTTTTAAAAAATACTCTGAAAACAAATTATATTATTATCATCATTTAGACCCCTATATTTCAATGGTTTAAATATGTTCTTACAACTCTGATTTTAATTAACTGTAAGTGATATGATTTTACCATTTATTTTTAAGTTTTATAGAATGTGGCAGAAGGTATAAAACATTCTTTAATCAATGGTGATTATTTATCTCTTTGGCTGGGTTACTGAAGGCCAGGCTGTGGAGCTAAATTTGGCATAAGAGCTGTGTCTGCTCCTTCAGCACCTCCCCTTCCTTTTGGTTCCATCCCAGTTGTGTGTTTTCTCCTCTCAGCCATGTGATATCTGTGAGGCTCCACTTGCCGCTCCAGGTCAGGAACATATGATTCTTACTTGGCCAAATTATCAAATCCTTTCTTAGGGGGATAACCATAGTGATTAGTTTATGGATAGGCACATGATGTAGCCAAGACTTTTCTGGAATTAGTAGCAGAGAGGTAGGTACCTTTCTCCCATGGGTACTTAAGTCTGTGAGAAGGTGGGTCTAGAGGTGCTACAGATAGTTTGACACCCTAAGGTGAAAGCCTGAGCTGGTGGCAGAGCCTGGAGGCCTTTGAAGAGCCTGAGGATGAATGAAGCCAACCCTGCTGAAGATAGTACTGAGAAAAGGTGAGAAACCTGGTAGTCATATCCCAGTGACATTACATGAGCCCTGTGCCTGAGGCCAGTTTCTATGACTGGTTTTCAGTTTTTTGAGCCAAAAAATCATAGCATTGCTCAACTCCCAGTGACATGTCCAACTGAATTCTGTGTATTAGTAAATGGAGGAATTCACACTTACGTCAATTATTTTAGAAACAGTAGAGTGTTATGGTTACTTTCTGCTCAATTCCAATGACAGAGAATTGACATGTATGAGACACTGGACATTTCAACAGGGTAAGTTATAGCAGGGCATGGGTGCTCCTCCACCTCAATTCCCATATCTCCCATACAACCCCAGCATCATTAACTGTAGGAAACAGGGTTATAGCAGGGTTAGACAAACTATGGCTTATGGGCCAAATCCAGCTTGACCTATTTTTTTGTTTTGTTATTGCTGTTGTTAATCCTCACTCGAGGATATATTTTCTATGATTTTCAGAGAGAATGGAAAGGAGGGAAAGAGACAGAGAGAAATACTGATGTGAGACACATCAATTGATTGTCTCCCGCATAGCCCAGACCAGAGCCCTGAGATCAAGGGGAATCAAGCTTGCAATTAAGGTATGTGCCCCTGACTGGAATTGAATGTGGGACTCTTCAGTCCATGGGCTGATGCTCTATCCACTGAGCCAAACCAGCTAAGGCCTGGCCCATTTTTGTATAGTCTTTAAGCTAAGAATGGTTTTTACATTTTATTTATTTATTTAAAAATTTTTTTAAATATATTTTGTTGATTTTTTACAAAGAGGAAGGGAGAGGGATAGAGAGTTAGAAACATCAATGAGAGAGACATCGATCAGCTGCTTCCTGCACGCCCCTACTGGAAATGTGCTCGCAACCAAGGTACGTGCCCCCGAACGGAATTGAACCTGGGACCTTTCAGTCTGCAGGCCGACGCTCTATCCACTGAACCAAATCGGTTTCGGCCATTTTTATTTATTTTCATTTTTTATATTTTTATTGATTTTTTACAGACAGGAAGGGAGAGGGACAGAGAGTTAGAAATATCGATCAGAGAGATATTGATCAGCTGCCTCCTGCACGCCCCCTACTGGGGATGTGCCCGCAACCAAGGTACATCCCCTTGACTGGAATTGAACCTGGGACCTTTCAGTCCCAGGCCAATGCTCTCTCCACTGAGCCAAACCGGTTACGGCTCCACATAATTTTTACATGTCACAAAATAATATTCTTCCTTTGTTGTTACTTTTTTTTCAACCATTTAAAAATGTAAAAACCGCTGAAACCGGTTTGGCTTAGTGGATAGATCGTCGGCCTGCGGACTGAAAGGTCCCAGGTTTGATTCTGGTGAAGGGCATGTACCTTGGTTGTGGGCACATCCCCAGGTGGGGTCGTACAGGAGGCAGCTGAGCGATATTTCTCTCTCATCGATGTTTCTAACTCTCTATCCCTCTCCCTTCCTCTCTGTAAAAGATCAATAAAATATATTAAAAAATATGTGGAAATCAAATTTTAGTGTGCATAAATAAGACTTTATTTGAATATAGCCATATCCATTCAGTTCCATATGTCTGCATTGTAGAATTCTGCCATTATACAATGGCAGAATTGAGTACTTTCAACAGACATGTAGCCAGTAAACCTCAAATATTTACTACCTGGCCCTTTGCTGAGAATGCTGACCCCTGGTTTATAGTAATGCCAAGGTTTCTTTCCCAAGTTGTCATTAATAGCTTACATTTTATGATTGTAGATTCTTTTCCCCTTAAGTATATCACCTTGTATTTTATACATATTGAAATTCAGATATTCCACCTTTTTGCAATTATCTTAGAGTGTATCATAATTATTTAGTTATTAACCAACTACAAGTTCAGGTACCCTATTTAATAAAAACCTAATATGCTAACTGTCCGACTATTTGACCAGTTGCTATGAGATGCACTGACCACCAGGGGGCAGACACTCCAACTGGTAGGTTAGCTTGCTGCTGGGGTCTGGCCCATCAGGACTGGGTGAACTGCACATGTCCTGGAGCCTTCTCACAGTCCCTCACCAGCCCCAATTGTGCTCCGGTGGGGTCTCTCAGCATGGTCTGCACCCTCTTGCAATCTGGGACCCCTTGGGGGATGTTGGAGAGCTGTTTTGGCCCAATCCCCTTGGGCCAGGCCGAGGGACCCCACTGGTGCATGAATTCATGCACTAGGCCTCTAGTCCTTTATAAATTTGGAAGTGTCATTCAGGAATCTTTTGTATAAGTATATTTTGTACAACTTTTTTATTTAACCATAAAAGATATATTTCACCATTTATTTTTATTTTATTACTGTTTTTATTTTGTTTATTATTTGTATCACTCAGGAATCTTTTGATTGCAAGTAACAGAAAACCCACACACTTAAAACAGTAACTTTTTATAACCACAAAGTCCAGGGGTAGCACTAGTTTCGGGTAAGGCCTGAGCCAACCACTCAAATGATGTTTCTGATGACCTGTTAGATCCATTCCTCTGCTTAGCTACTCAGTTTTCCAGACTTGGGCTCTAGCTTGGTGACTCCAGGTTCTTTTCTTATGCTACCAATTGGTTGGAGCAGTTCCAGATCTTGTAATATTAAACCGTACCATCTTAGGAAAGAAGGGATATCTCTTTCAATAGTTCCTGCAGGGGCTCTTCTTCCCAGAAGCACTAACAGACATCTTCTGAGTGGTTCTGACCCTGATTGGGTTGCATGCCCAATAATAGGCTAATCATTAGCCTAGGGATGCATGAATTAGCTTATGCCAACCAGTATCCAGCTCTACAGCTAGAAGTTGGCCAACCCATCCAAACTGCATGGCTGAGGCCAAGGAATAAGGAGACTGTTGGCAGGAAGTATGGGGAGAGAATGCTTGGAAAAGGGACTACTAAAATGGGCATCCTATCTTGCTGCTTATTTATAAAAATGATTCCCAATTCTGATCTAGGGGCAACTCTTGATAATTACCCATTTTCGTTCTGGGAAATGCCTTTCTATTTCTACCTGCCCTTTAGGATGAAAAGGGAAACCTGTTCCTCATTTGGCTCTGCTACTCATTAGCTTGAGTTTGGAGAAATATATACTTTTCTGGTCCTCAATTTTCTCATCTCTGAAACAGGAAAGTGCAAAAAAAATTCTATGATAGTATTAATGTCACCAGTTTGTTAAATGAGACTCAGTGAATAGATTTTGGGGTCCTCTCTGGAATGTTTTTAATGATTGTAATACCATGTGCCTAGCCCAAAATAGGTCCTTAGCAAATATTTGTTGCATGAATCAGTGAATGATCATATTGGCAGAATAACAGTTGCATGTAGTTTTTTCTCTGTTCCATTCAAATTCAGGTGAGTGGCATTGATTTTAGTTTATTGGATTTCGTCTGGAGCCCAGGTTTGGAGGGTACAATGGTGTAACGTTAGGAAAGTGTCCTGGGGGTGGCAAGAAGGAACTGAGCAGGAAGGAACATTTATTCTCAAGGTTATCTGAAGTACATGAAACAAACCAGGAAAGAGGGTAGTGGAGCTGACAGGGGTTAGGGGCTATTTCAGTTATTTACTTCTGCATAAAGAACCACTCCAAAACTTATTGGGTTAAAACAATCTATTATTTCTCATGATTCTGTGGTTTGACAAGGCAATTCTGTCTGTCTCACTTGAGGTCCTTCATGTGGCTGCGCAGGCAGGACACTAGGATGGCTGGGCCCTCTCTCCATGTGGTTTTTCATTATTCACTTGTCTTGTCTAACCTTCATATGCACCAACTGGGTCCCAAAGGGAGCATTTCAAGAGGATGAGCTCCAGTGTGCAAGTGCGTATCTAGCCTCTGTTTGCATTACATTTAAATATTCCATTGGCCAAAGCAAGCCATATGGCCAAGCCCAGTGTCAGAGTGGGACCACATGTAAGGATTTGAATATGAGGTTGTGAGGCTCATTGGTGGCCTCACATAGAGGCCCAGGGATCCTGGTTTCTAAACCTATTGAAATAATGGGGCAAGGTTGTATATGACTGATAGGCTGTGGGAGTTAGGATGGAGTAGAGAGTGGCCAGGCCAAGAATGTTGACCACATTTCTGTGATCTAGTTGACTAGCTTTGTCCTTTGGTAGAGCCAAAAGGTCACTTGAGAAAACTATAGTTCCCTGTCATTTCCATCACCCTCTGCTTCCTTTGATAGGAACAAACAGCATCATCTCAGTCTTGTTTAAGGTACAGTTTTAGAACAAGCCAAAGCCAAATCCCCAACTAGACTAGTGTTTTATACTTCATCTAGGTATAAATTGTGGTTATCACTGACCCTGTAAGTATAAGGAAATGCAGTCTAGTGAATGTATCAGGTGAGTCAATACCTTTCACCTGGATTTGAAAGGAACTGAGATAATGCCAAAGAACTGGCATTCTGCAGACATGATCATTCATTAATTTATGTAACAATTATTTGTTGAGCACCTGTTATGTGCTAGGTACATGATATTACAAACATCACAAACATTCTAGAGAGGACTCTGAAATCTACTCATTGATTCTCATTTAACAATTAGCTCCCAGTGATAATTGCTTCCTTTGTTAAATGTTTAGAAAAAATGTTTAACGAAGGAAAATCAGAAAAATCCAGTTTCTCCTGGATTGTAGTCTTCCTTCTTTTGGAATCATTTCAGTGCTTTTGGAACCTACCACTTTTGTAATCATTTGAGTGCTTTTCTGATTATTTTATTTTTCAAAGTAAAAATAACTTTATATACTTTTTTCTTGATTTTATAAATGATATATGCTTGTTTTTAAAATATCCAAGCAGCAAAGTTTTCCTCCTGGGAGCACGCCCACATTTTTCTTCCTTCTCAGGTGTGCATCACCTAAATTCTAAGGATCCCCACGAGTCTTGCAACCAGGGAGAAATACAGCTCATGCAGGCTTACCCCCTGAACCTGTCTCCAAGGCCTCCTTTCTCTGACTTTCCAGTGAGCTGACAAGCAGCCCTGCCTTGGCTCATTTCTTTCCTGTAACATTTCTAGAGAGCCAAAGCAGCCCTGCCTAATCTCTTTCCTATTGTTTCTTCTATCCTAAGCCCGTCCTTGTTACTAACTTTAATAAATATACTCTCAAAATTACAAACATTTAAAATATCCAAACATACAGAGAAGTGTAAAGAACAATGTAAGCCTCTTTTTAAATTCCACCACCCAACAGGTACTACTGTTAACATTTTAGTGAACAGCCTTCAGGCATTCCTCAGTGGGTATTATATGCATGATACAGTGAAAAGAATAGTGCTATAAACTGATTTTTTAAAAATCCCAAATTGTGAATAAGCTTGTGTAATCCCACATTGATGGGTATTTAGGTTGTTTCCAATTTGTATAATGAGGATTAAGAAAATTTTTTATTTTCTGACTTCAGATCTGCCCTTGAGATTTTCCTGTTTTCTCTGGGATATTTTGCTGAAGATACCATCTATGTAAATCCCCCTCCCCACCTTTTTCTTTTATCTTGGCTATTTTGATCACTGACATACATTTTGTTTAGGACATCTACTAGGAATTTCTAAACGGCTTTCAAGTAATATACAATAGACTTTTAAACCCCTCTTTCAGTCTTTTTCTTAAATGTAGCCTATATTTAGTTGACTAAAAAGTTGTATGTTGCTAGCTATATGGTGGGTTTCAGGGCTGACCATCTCCCTTCATATTGTTGAGTTGAATTGTATGCAACCAGGCTTGCTACCATTATCATCTTAAAGTAATTTTATACAATCAACATTTCCAGGTCTTGTAGCCCTTGGCTGGCTGGTGTGTTCAGAGGTTAAACTTCCAGAAGGTTTGTGCTCTGGATGGAGGAAAGGAATGAGGTGGGCAATGCCAGAAGCTACCTGGATTACATGGGCTTCTGCCCCACTTTTTGCCCTCCCTCATACTCCTGAGACTTAATTCTAGCAGTGCCCTGCCTTTGTAACACCTGTCTAATCCTTTGTGATGCGACTGCCTCCCTGCCCCAGGTTTTGAACTTCTCAAAGGGAGGGACCTTTCTTATTGGTCTGTGTTACCCAGCTATCCTGTGAAGTATCTGGAAAATATTTGCTGAATGAATGACTGAGTGATTGGGTGAAGAGTGAAAAAATACAAGAAAAAGTCCTAGTATGACAGTAGGCAATGTTTGAGTGCTCAATGCAGAGATGAGGAGTCAGGCAGGAGGGCCACAGCACAGAAGAACATAGCCTTGTACCTGGGCTGTGAACTTAGGAAACCAGGCCTCAGATCTGGGCCAGACTACCTGCCAGTTGTATGACCTTGGGCAAATCATTCAACTTTTCTGCACTTAAGTCTCCTTATACAAAAAAAGGGATTAATTCAAGTAACAGATTGATTCAGAAAACATTTATGGAGTGAAGTATTCTAGGCACTAATCCAGGTACTGGGAAATATGGGTTCAAGCTGCTCAGAGCAACTTTGAGAGGAAACTTCCTTGAGGGATGGAGTTAGCTTTTGCCTTCCTCCTGTATCTGCGATGTTGCTGGGACCACGGTGAGGGTACTTAGGACACTGAAGCCTGAGACGCTTCCCATCCAATGTTTTTGAGGAGTCAGACCTGCATTAGGGTCGGAGGCTTTTCTGCCTACTCCTGCCTCTTCCATCCTCCTTCGGTGTTTCTTCCAATAAGTCTTTTGCATGTTTAATTATGTCTTAGTGTCAGCATCCTGGAAGGCCCAAACCAATGTACCTCTGTTCTCAAGAACATTAACTAATGGAGATGGGATAGTACAACCTCTGAAGGTCATTGTGAGGTTTAAATGAGATGATGTTTGAGTGGGACTGAGCAGAAAGCCAGTACTGAGGACAAGTTCAGTGAAGGATGTGCATTGTTGTTGCTGTTATTATTCTTACTGATTTTATTCCCCAGGTGAGCAGGTGGAGAATGGGATCTGTCAGATATCAGTTTCATTAGTTGGTTGAGCCCAGTGAACTGCACTGGAACCCCTGCATCTTAGGAGTTTCTTCAGGAATGGAGGGCTAGAAACTGGAAATGGGAAAGAACCTTGGAAGATGCTTTGTGGCCTTCAAGTGAGTTTGAGCATGGAGCTTCCAGAAAAATCTTTTGATTCTAGAAAGGTCTGAGAAGTCCCAGGAAGGAGGAGAAGCCCAAATGGCAGGCTTTGAGCTCTATTTCTCATTCACAATAGGACTGGCCATTCACTGAAGTTTGGAGGAAAGAGTCCAGTACAGCAGAACATGGTGAACATGGCACAAGAGTGTGGAGCCAGGCTGCCTGGGTTCAAATTTCAGCCCTCCCAAGGTTGTGAGGTTAAGATAATAAAGATAGAATGTTCAGCACAAAGGAAGTGTCTAAAAACTGTTAGTCTCCCTTCCTCTCCCCCACAGCATTTTCATTCTGTGATATTTGAGATAGTAGTGTTCATGTGATTGCTCTGAGTTGGAGAATTGTGGCTGGGGCCTGGTCTCAAGAGCCACTGCCCTAATCTCTGTGGGTTATTGGGAAGGAGAAGGTCTGAGGCAGAGGAGTAGGGCTTTCACTGGACAAACAGTATTTATGAGCAGCTGCCATGTGCTAGCCTCTCTGCTGAGTGTTGGGTTTATGAAGGTGATTAGGACACAGGTGCCACTCTTAAGGAGCTCAGATGCTAATGAAGATGCTGGGGGTGAACAAACAGGCCTGTAATTAGCATGCAGTGTCACAGGATGAGGCAGACACATAAAGCTTGGAGCATGTGAACCTGGGCTTAGTAATAATTTGGGGCATTTCTCCCCTCCCAGACTGAGTGCAGTTCCTGTTTCCTAGGTTTTCCATAAGCTCAGAATCTTCATGTGGGCATTCACTTATGTCTTCCTTTCCTGCCATCTAGAGGAGTCCAAAAGGATGCAGACCCAAGGGTCCTGCTTATGTGCACCCCCAGGGTCCAAAGCAGGGCTGGGAACACATAGGCAAATATATCTTCCTTTTTCCTACACTAAAATGAGGGTAACAACATTGATACATGGTTAGTTGTATGGATTGAATGGGCTCATGTTAATCAAATGTAAACCACCTTACAAATGTCATTATTGTTCTTTTCTAATGGGTGCAGTCTCTTGTGCATTAATGTAGTGAGCTATGAAGTGTTTCTGTACCTGTCTCACCTAGTTAGAAAATTAAATAAGTTAATATACATAATGTTAGAACAGGGCCAACTCAAGTAATAAACACTCAAAGTGTTAGCTAAATAAATGTTAGTCATGCAAGATGAATAGGTTCTGGAGATATATTTTATGACATACTGCTTATAGTTGACAATGCTGTATACACTTAAAAATCTGTTCAGAGAGCAGATCTCATGTTGTGTGTTCTTACCACAACTTAAAATTGCCCTTTCTAGACTTCAATCAAAACAAAAAAATGTGAAGGAAAAAATGTATATAGGAAAAAATAGAGACAATGTTACAAAACTTACCAGAAAAAATTTATATCACTTCTAAATATATGCACATTGGTTTATAACCAATTATTATTTCAAAATAAAGTGGTGAAAATATGTGTCTGAGGGCAAAAGTGTATGCTATGATGAGATTATCATCATTGCTAGCTTTTTGGTGTCATTTTACCAATCAGAATTCTGAGATTCAGAGAGCCAAGCACCTTGCCAGGATCTGCACAGCTAGATAGAGCAATAGGAATCAAGTCTGAGGCTCTGCCCTCTACTCTGGGACATTCTTAGCGTGCCTCACTAGGTGGCGCTCTTCCCACGGTTTAGGATCAGACCCAGGCCCCAGCAGAGGACTAGCCTTTCCTCATGTGGAGTATCTAGCATTCTAGAGCTAGCATGGATTTTGAATGTGTCTAAGTAGTTGTTTTAGAGGGAGAGAAATAAAGCTCTGAGAAAGTGTAACTCTGGGCCCAGATTTATTAATGGCCACATGGTGGTGCTGGGGTGGAGTCCCAATTTATCCAATTCTGAATTCATTTGGTTCCTACCGCCATTTGCCCACTTGCCACAAGCCACTTCTGGACCCTTCCTTGCAGAGCTAGGTACTTCTCTGGTGGGCAGTTGTAACCTCTGCTGTATGGGGGTGGAGAAGGTGTTTGAGAGTAGGGCAAGGGTTTGAGGCAGGGTGCTGCTTTTAATATTCCCTCCCCCTTGTTACCCTTTTCCAGAGTCATTCAGGGGCAGTATGTATACTGCCAAAGGTGAGAATTCTGGGGCCAAACCACCTTTGTCCAAAACTTTACCAGCAGAGTGCCTTGAGAAAACTTCTGTGTCTCATTTTCCCACCTACAAAATGGGAATAATTAAGTACCTATTGCAAAGGACTGAGTTAATATATATAACACAATTGAAACAGTTGTAAGCACGTGGTAAGAGTTATAAAAATGTTAGCTTTTGTCCTGGCGGGTGTGGTTCAGTTGGTTGAGCATTGTCCTGTGCACTGAGGGATCACTAGTTTATTCCACATTGGGGCACATGCCCAGTTTGTGGGTTCAGTCCCCATTTGGGATATATGCAGGAGGCAGCTGATCAGTGTTTCTCTTGCACATTGATGTTTCTCTCTCTCCCTTTCCCTTTCTTTCTCTCTCCCTCAAAAAAAAGTTAGCTCTTAGTATTATAACTCACCAGCATCCTATCTGGATGTAAGAATTTATGTCAGAATTTCAGTATGATTTATCATCTTCCTTACTTATTCACTCATCCCATAACATTCTTTCCTGCTAATAACTGCTGTTTACTTGAAGTTATGCTATGCAGTATGCTAAACCTACAATTTCATTATCTCAGTTAATCCACAGAACAGCCCTATGAGGTAGATACTGTTACTGTTACATCTCAAGGTTGAGGGTTGGACAAAACATAAATCCTTTTCCTAGGATCATGAAGTAAGTGATGAAACTGCAACTCACACTCAGGCTTGTCTGCTGAGGTTTTTACAGCTACTCTGTTCTTTTTTAAAAATATGTTTTTATTGATTTCAGAAAGAGGAAAGGAGAGGGAGAGAGAGATAGAAACATCAATGAGAGAGAATCATGGATTAGCTGCCTCCTGCATGCCCCTTCTGGAGTTCAAGCCCACAACCTGGGCATGTGCCCTGACCGGGAATCCAACTGTGACCTTTTGGTTCATAAATCGATGCTCAACCACTGAGTCACACCAGGTGGACTACAGTGACTTCTTCTTGAAGTCAATTAAAAGTAACTGAAGCCCCTGGCATCAGCTATATTCTCTTCATCTCTGTAGGACCTCTCTCCCTGTAAGAAGGTATTTTCTTCCACTCATATTCTTTTTTAAAAAATTTAATAAATCTTTTTATTTAGATTATTACAGTTGTACTTCTTTTTCCCCTCCATAGCTCCCCTCTACCCAGTTCCCACGCCATCCTCTGCCCTTACCTTCCCACAACTGTCCTCATCCATAGGTGTATGATTTTTGTTCAGTCTCTTCCCACACCCCCCTCATCCCTTTCCCCCTGAGAATTGTCAGCCCACTACCTTTCTATGCCCCTGATTCTATTATATTCTCCAATTTTGTTCATCAGATTTTTTATTCACTTGATTTTTAGATTCACTTGTTGATATATATTTGATGTTCATAATTTTTATCTTTACCTTTTTCTTCTTCTTCCTCTTCTTAAAGAGTACCTTTAGCATTTCATACAATACTGGTTTGGTGTTGATGAACTCCTTTAGTTTTTTCTTATCTGTGAAGCTCTTTATCTGCCCTTCAATTCTGAATGATAGCTTTGCTGGGTAGAGTGATCTTGGTTGTAGGTTCTTGCTATTCATCACTTTGAATATGTCTTTTTTTTAAATTTAATAAATCCTTATTCAAATTATTACAATTGTTCCTCTTTTTACTCCCCATACCTCCTCTCCACCCAGCTCCCACCCCATCCTCTGCCCTTACCTACCCCCATTCTCCTCATCCATAGGGGTGTGATTTTTGTACAGTCTCTCCCTGTACCCTTCTAACCCTTTCCCCTGAGAATTGACAGTCCACTCCCTTTCTATGCCCCTGATTCTATTATTCACCAGTTTATTCTGTTCATCAGATTTTCAGTTCACTTGATTTTTAGATTCACTTGTTGATAGATATGTATTTGTTGTTCATAATTTTTATCTTTACCTTTTTCTTCTTTTTCCTCATCTTAAATAGTACTTTTCAACATTTCATATAATACTGGTTTGGTGCTGATGAAATCCTTTAGCTTTTTCTTATCTGTGAAGCTCTTTATCTGCTCTTCAGTTCTGAAGGATAGCTTTGCTGGGTAGAATAATCTTGGTTGTAGGTTCCTGCTATTCATCACGTTGAATATATTTTTAAAAAATGTATTTTACTGATTTTTTACAGAGAGAAAGGGAGAGAGAAAGTCAGAAAGATCGATGAGAGAGAGACATCGATCAGCCACCTCCTGAATGCCCCACAGTGGAGATGTGCCCACAAGCAAGGTACATGCCCCCAACCGGAATCAAACCTGGGATCTTTCAGTCCGCAAGCCGACGCTCTATCCACTGAGCCAAACCAGTCCCGGCCACATTAAATAATTTTTGCCACTCCCGTCTGGCCTGCATAGCTTCTGTTGAGAAATCAGCTGACAATAGTATGGATGCTCTCTTGTAGGTAATTAACTGTTTTTCTCTTGCTGCTTTTAATATTCTCTCTTTGTCTTTTGCTCTTGGTATTTTAATTATGATGTGTCTTGGTGTGGTCCTCTTTGGATTCCTTTAGTTTGGGGTTCTGTGGGATTCAGGACTTGTAATATTTCTTTTACCAGGTGTGGGAAGTTTTCAGTCATTATTTCTTCAAATAGGTTTTCAGTATCTTGCTCTCTCTCTTCTTCTGGCACCCCCATAATTCTGATGTTGGTACGCTTGAAGTTGTCCCAGAGGCTCCTTACACTATATTCACATTTTTGGATTCTTTTTTCTTTTCCAGTTGAGTGTTTTCTGCTTCTTTGTATTTGAAATGTTTGACTTGATTCTTGCATTTGTCTAGTCTGCTGTTAGTATAATATTTTTTATTTTAGTATAATATTTTTTATTTCAGTCAGTGTATGTTTAATTTCTAGTTGGTCCTTTTTCATCTCCTCTTGGGTTTCACTAAATTTTTAAAAAATATATATATTTTATTAATTTTGTACAGAGAGGAATAGAGAGTTAGAAACATTGATGTGAGAGAGAGACATCGATCAGCTGCCTCCAGCACGCCCCCCGCCCCCCCCACCGGGGATGTGCCCACAACCAAGGTACATGCCCTTGACTGGAATCGAACCAGGGACCCTTCAGTCCGCAGGCCAATGCTCTATACACTGAGCCAAATCAGTTTCGGCTCACTAAATTTTTTAAAAATATATATTTTATTGATTTTTTTACAGAGAGGAAGGGAGAGAGTGAGTTAGAAACATCAATGAGAGAGAAACATTGATCAGCTGCCCCCTGCACATCCCTACTGGGGATGTGCCTGCAACCAAGGTACATGCCCTTGACTGGAATCAAACCTGGTACCTTTCAGGCTGCAGGCTGACACTCTATCTACTGAGCCAAACCAGTTTCGGCAGGCCTCACTAAATTTATCCATCTTTTCTAGGAAATTCTTGAAAAACCCTATAATCGTGGTTTTGAACTCTATATCCAGTCATTTGTTTTCCTCCATTTCTTTTGTTTGTGATCTGTTCCTTTGTCTCTGAATTTTTGCTGCTTCCCTGAGTTGGTAGAGTAGCTTTGTGTGCTAGGTGTCCTATATGACCCAGTAGCTCTGCCTCCCCAGTTACCTGAGGTGGACTCTCTTGGTGTACTTCTTTGTGGACTGTGTATACAACCTTGTTGTAGTTAAGTCTTGAATGTTGTTGGTATCACTGGGGGGAATTGATCTCGAAATCAACTGATTGTGAGGATCAGCTTTGTCAATGCTGGGAGAACTTCTGTGCTGGACTCTGCCTTAAGACTTGCAAGATTGCAAAAGCCTTTGTGCTAAGCTTGGATGGGGGAGGGGAGTCTCAGGGCTGTCCAGACAGCTTTGGCTTCCCATCAGCCCTGCCCTACACGGCCCCTGGGTCTCAGTGTCCCTCGATAATCACTGCAGCCTTCTCTGTGTGCACGCGCACGTGCCTCAAGTCCTCTGCCTTTCCAGCTCCCCTGAGTTTCCGTGCGCTCTGGGACCCATATGAGTCTGGATCCCCACAGTCTTGCCCCAAACTGGGGTTCAGTGCAGTTGGAAGTGGAGTTCAGCACAATTGTGAGATTCTGTCTTCCTCCCACTAAAGAAAGCCAGCGGGACAATCAGCAGTCAGTTCTCTCTGCAGGCACTTTCACACGCACTTCCAGACCTCTGTCTTTTGCAGCTTCTCTAAGTTTCCCTGCACTCCTCCCTTTTCACAATAGTCCAGACTCCCTCCTATGAGTTTCACCTGGAACTGAGATTCAGTGCAGTCGGAACTGGAGGTCAGTGCAGTTAGGAGTTTCTATCTCCCTCCCACTAGAGGAAGCCAGCCAGGCCCTCTGCTGCCCATCCTCTCCATGCCCGTATCTCTGTATCTCAGCTTTTTGCAGCTCCTCTGAATCTCCGTGAGCCCCTCTCTTTCCTTAGAATTTCCACTCAGCCAGCTTTTCTATGGTTCTGGATGATGTCCGTTCTATCTTTTAGTTGTAGTTTTGAAATTGTTGAGCGAGGCAGCAGTTTAGGTGTTCACCTATGCCACCATCTTGGTTTTCTCTCACTTTGAATATCTCTTACCACTCTCGTCTGGTCTGCATAATTTCTGTTGAGAAATCAGCTGACAACTGTATGAGTGCTCTTTCTATGCTGGGAAAATGTCTGTGTTGCAGATACCCTTATGCGACAAGACTTGCAAAGTTGCAAATGCCTCTCTGCTCAGCTTGGATGGGGCGGAGTCTCGGGGTGGAACAGACAATCTTGGCTTCCCATCAGCTCTGCCCTGTGAGGCCCCTGGGTCTCAGTGTCCCTTGAAAATCACTGCAAGCACCTCTGAGAGAAAGCCACCCCCGAGTTTTGCCCACTGCTACACAGTCCAGATTCCCCCTGAGTGACTCTGGGTTCCCAAAGTCTTGCCCGGATCTGGAGTTCAGCACAGTTGGGAGCTTCCATCTCTCTCCTGCTTGAGAAAGCCAGCCATACATTCAGCCACCAGTCTCCACAGGCGTCTCTGTACCTCAGCCTTTTGCAGTTCCTCTGAGTCTCAATGTGCTTTTCTCTTTCCTTCTAGTTGTAGAATTTCCACTCAGCCAGCTTTCCTGTGTTTCTGGATGGTGTCCATTTTATCTTTTAGTTGTAGTTTGAAATTGTTGTGGGAGGCAGCAGTTTAGGTGTTTACCTATGTTGCCATCTTGGTTTTCTCCTCCATTCTTATTCTGGGGGATAAAGGAATAGATTTCACAGCAAAGAGACACACCATGCTTTGACCAACAAAGAGTCCCCTTCAGATTAGTGTTCAGATAGTCACACAGCTTTCAAGGGCTACCTTCCCCCATCCTGTGTCTTTTGCAGCCTGCAGGCCTTCTATCTGGGCAGGCAGGGTGCTTGCATCTCAGGCATGTGAGTTTACCCAAATTCTGGGTGGTCCAGGATGTCACACAAGCTCTCAGTAACTCAGGCCAGCATATCTGGGATTTGAGAGATACTTGTGTGGCACATGAGAGAACTTGTGTGGCACTGACATTTTTGCCAAGAAAGAAATAGCAGGCACCAATTTACAATTACAGAGTCACAGAATGTCAATTGGGATTGGAAGGGACCACAGAATATGGAAAACAGGACCCCGATGGGGGAAGAGTCTTGATTAGCATCACACTGAGAAGGAAGGAAGGTGACCAGATTTGAGTCCTTATTGTCCTCAGTACCCTTGCTGGCAGCCGCAGCTTCCAGAAGTGCTGAGAAGAGGTCTGAGCTGGGGCAGCATGGGGATGTGCATATGGCTTCTGAGCATATGTGCATCCAGCCAGTTGGCCATCTCCTGAGAGTGTATGTGATAAGCCTCTGAAATAGAGTTTCACAGTCTTAGCACAATTGGTATTTGGAGCCAGATAATTCCTTGTTGTGGAAGCTGTCCTGTGCATTGTCCAATGTTTAGCAGCATCTTTGGCCTCTATTCACTAGATGCCAGTAGCATACCACCAGTTGTGTGACAACCACAACTGTTTCCAGGAAGACAAAATTGCTCCCCTTCCTGTTCCCCCATGCATGTTGAGAACCAGTGCTCTAAAAGCAGGCTCTTTCCCTTCCAGAAACATGTAGTAAGATCTTGTTATTAGCCATGCTCTTTTTTTTAAAATTATTATTATTTTTACTTATTTATTTATTTTTATTAATTTTTTATACATATCTCCCCATAGCCCCCCCTCCCTCCCAGGCATACCCCAACCCCCCAGTGTCTGTGATCATTGGTTATGTTTATAAGCATGCATACAAGTCCTTTGATTGATCACTTATTTACCTCACCTAACTTTAATCTTTCTGCTATAATTTCACAGTCTGTTTGATGCTTTATGATTTTTGTCCTCCTGAGAATTATCAATCAGTCTACTCCCTTTCTGTGCTCCTGATTCTATTATATTCACCAGTTTATTCTGTTGATCAGATTTTTAATTCACTTAATTTTTAGATTCACTTGTTGACAGATGTGTATTTGTTGTTCATAATTTTTTGTCTTTTACCTTTTTCTTCTTCCTCTTCTAAAAGGGTACCTTTCAGCATTTCATATAATACTGGTTTGGAGTTGATGAACTCCTTTAGCTTTTTCTTCTCTGTGAAGGTCTTTATCTGCCCTTCAATTCTGAATGATAGCTTTGCTGGATAGATTATTCTTGGTTGTAGGTTCTTGTTGTTCATCACGTTGAATATTTCTTGCCACTCCCGTCTGGCCTGCATCGTTTCTGTTGAGAAATCAACTGACAGTCGTATGGGTGCTTCCTTGTAGGTAATAAACTGTTTTTCTCTTGCTGCTTTTAATATTCTCTCTTTCTCTTTTGCTCTTGGCATTTTAATTATGATGTGTCTTGGTGTAGTCCTCTTTGGGTTCCTTTTCTTTGGGGTTCTGTGTGCTTCCTCGACTTGTAAGTCTATTTCTTTTACCAGATGTGGGAAGTTTTCAGTCATTATTTCTTTAAACAGGTTTTCAGTATCTTGCTCTCTCTCTTCTTCTGGCACCCCCACAATTCTGATGTTGGTACGCTTGAAGCTGTCCCAGAGGCTCCTTACATTATCTTCACATTTTTGGATTCTTTTCTCTTCTTGCTTTTCCAGTTGAATGTTTTCTGCTGCTTTATATTTCAAATTTTTGACTTGATCCTTGCCTTTCTCTAGTCTGCTGTTAGTACTCTGCATAATAGTTTTTATTTCAGTCAGTGTATCACTAAATTTATCCATCTTTTCTAGCATATTCTTGCAAAACCTTATAAGCGTGGTTTTGAACTCTATATCCAGTCGTTTTTTTTCCTCCATTTCTTTTGCTTGTAATCCCTTCCCTTGTCTTGGCATTTTCACTGTGCCGGGGAAACTTCTGTGCTGGATTCAGCCGAAGAAGCCTCTGCTGAGCTTGGGAGGGGTGGAGTCTCAGGGCTTAAGGGACCGCCTTGCCTTCCAGTCAGCCCCACCCTCCACGGCCCCTGAGTCTCACGTGACTGGGTAATGGCTGGAGGCTCGCGCACCCGCAGGGCCTCTAACCGCTGCCTTTCCGGCTCCCCTGCGAACAAGGACCACACGAGTCTAGGTCCCCAGGGTTTCGCCCAAAACAGGGGCTTAGTGGACTCAGAAGTGGCGCAGTTGGGAGGGTCTGTCTCCCGCCCACTCGCGAAAGCCAGCGGCACAATCAGCAATCCGTCCTCCGCGTGGTGCCGTGCGTGACCGGACCTCCGATCCTTTGCAACTCCCCTAAATTTCCGTGCACTTCTCCCTTTTCACAGTCCAAACTCCCCCCGTATGAGTTTCGGCTGGATCTGGGGTTTAGTGTCATAAGATAAGGGGTTCAATGCCGTTGGGAGTCTCCGTTTCCCTCCCGCCAGAGAAAGCCAGCCAGGTACTTCGGCACCCGCTCTCTCAGCGCGCGTCTCCGTACCTCAGCTTTTTGTAGCTCCTCTGGGCCTCTGGGAGCCCCTCTCTTTCCCTCTAGTTGTAGAACTTCCACTCAGCCAGCTTTCCTGTGGTTCTGGATGATGTCCGTTCTGTCTTTTAGTTGTAGTTTTGAAATTGTTGTGCGAGGCAGCAGTGTAGGTGTTTACCTATGCCGCCATCTTGGATTTCTCTAGCCATGCTCTTTTGACACGTGAATCAAGCATGTGTTCTGTTCTCAAAGAACTCAGAGTCTAGTTAAGAAGACAGACAGGGCCACACAGGTGGCAAAGTATGGGAAACCCCTCCATAGAGACAAGAGCTAGATTCTCTTTGGAGCACAGAGGCAGACATTGCTTTCACTGGGGAGATCTAAGAAAGCTTCATAGAAGGACATGGCAAATTGCCAGGCAGATGGTGGGTGAAGAACATTCTAGGCAGAAGGAATGGAATGTATAAAGGTAAAGAGTTGTGAAGTATGACATTTTTTGGGGGGGCGCGGGGAAGTATGTTAGTATGACTGTACCCTGGAGTGTACCTGGTTAGGGAGGAGGAGGTAAAAGAGAGAAAAAGATAGGGCAAGAATGATGATGATAATAAAGATTAACATATATTGAACACTTATTATATGTCAGACACTGTTCCAAGTGCCTTACATATATTATTTTTTAATCTTCACAGCAATTACTTGAGGAAGGGCTATTATTACCTCTAATTTGCAGATGGGAAAAATGATGCACAGAGAAATCAGGTAACTTGCCTAAGTCTCATAGACTGCAAAAGTTAAGGAAATTTGGTTATGGAGAACTAAAGATTTTAAGTAGAGCAGTGTCATGGTCAGTGTCTCAGTTACCCTTTGCTGTATAATAATTTATTAGTTAAAGCAACATCATTTTATTATAGGTCTTGATTCCATGGATTGGTTGGGGCTCAGCTGTATAGTTCCTATACTGGTCTGGCTTGAGGTCTCTCATGCAGTAAGTTTATGGCTTGGGGCCGGCTATGTGCATGATAGTGTTCCTTTATGTGATATCTCTTTCTCCATCCCTCTGGGTCTTCTCCCATAACTACTGACTCTAGCAGAGCAGCCTGTTCTTTTGGTGATTCAGAAGCTGCTAGAACTTCTCCTCTCCCCCTCTTCCTCCTGCTCTACCCCTTCCCCCCATCCTCATTCTCTTCTTCTTATCTTTTTCCTTCTTTCTTCCTCCCTCTTCCCTCTTCCTTCTTCCTTCTTCTTTTTTCTTCTCCTTCTTCGCTGCTAAGCCAGATCTTTTTAATGCCTATACTCAGAAATCCCAATTGTAATTTCCTCTATATTGTGCTTGTCAAAGTGATCATAGACACAGCAGAGATTCAAAAGGGAGGGGTAGAATTGTTTGAAATCATCTTTAGATACTAGAGTCACAGCCATATATTTATTCTAGAAAGAATATTCTGGTAGCATTGTGGAGGTGGATTGAAGAGGGAAAAAATAAAAATCTGAAGATGAATTATGAAGTCATTGTTATCACTTCAATAACTTTGGTTAAATGGTCACTCAGCTTCTCTCTTTTCTTCTGTTTCTGTGGAAAGAACAAAGTAATTATGTAATAATAACACACTAATCATATTAGTCTACATTTATTGAGCATATACTATGTGCCAAGTACTGTAATAAGTACTTTTCTACACAATTTAATTTTCACAATGATCTCATGAGGTATATATATTTCTATTATATTTCAGAAAACTGAGATGAAGTGTATTAGTTTTCTGTGGCTGCCATAACAAAGTACCACAGATTAGTTGGCTTAAATAACAGATAATTATTTCCACATAGTTCTGGAGGCTGGAAGTCTGAGATAAGATGTTGGCAGGGTTGGTTTCTTCTGAGGCCTCTCTTTTGGGCATGCAGATGGTCATCTTTTTCCTGTTCTTAAATAGCCTTTCTTTTGTGTGTGTCTGTGTCCTAATCTCTTCTTGTAGATACCTTCATGTTGTATTAAGGACCAACCATATGACTCATTTGATCTGAATTACATCTTTAAAGACCCTGTCTCCAAATACAGTGTCATTCTGAGGTACTGAGGATTTGAACTGCAAGATACAAAATTAAAAATATATATATATTTTATTGATGTTTTACAGAGAGGAAGGGAAAGAGATAGAAAGTTAGAAACATTGATGAGAGAGAAGCTTTGATCAGCTGCCTCCTGCACACCCCCCACCGGGGATATGCCCACAACCAAGGCACATGCCCTTGACCAGAATTGAACCCGGGACCTTTCAGTCTGTAGGCTAATGCTCTACCCACTGAGCCAAACTGGTTTCAGCACCAACAACATACAAATTTTGAGGGGATACAATTCAGGCCATAGAATCAAGTAATTAGCTTATGCTCATGTAGTTAATAGGAAACCATAATTTAACCCAAGTCTGACCTCATGCTCCTGTATTAATGACTTCTTATACGATTTCCAAAAATTGTCTTCAGTTCTTGTCTCAAGCAGAAAAATAGCAAGTTGGAGGATGGTAACAAGTCTGCATAGTTTTGCATAAATAGATAGAAAGCTATTTATAACTTGAGGAGCAGGGGATTGAATTCCAATTGCTTTTCTGTATCCTCCACCTATAATTCTGTCATAATGATCTTTTGAAAGGAATTTGAAAGGTGTCAGGGGTAGTATATGCTGATAGGACCATACATAGGAATAATATTTTTTTCCAGAGAGGAAGGGAGAGGAGAGAGAGTTAGAAACATTGATGAGAGAGAAACATCAATCAGCTGCCTCCTGCACACTCCCGACTGGGGATGTGCCTGCAACCAAGGCACATGCCCTTGACTGGAATCAAACCTGGGACCCTTGAGTCCTCAGGCTGACGCTCTATTTACTGAGCCAAACTGGTTAGGGCTGATTATGATGTATCTTGGTGTGAACCTCTTTGGGTTCATCTTATTTGGGATTCTCTGACTTCCTGGACTTGTAAGTCTATTTCTTTCACCAGGTAAGGGAAGTTTTCTGTCATTTTTCCAAATAGGTTTTTAATTTCTTGCTCTTTCTCCTCCTTCCAGCACCCTTATACGTGAATGTTGGTATCCTTGAAGTTGTCCCAGAGACTCCATACACTCTCTTCATATTTATGGTTTCTTTTTTCTGTTTGTTGTTTTGATTGGGTTTTTTTTTTGCTTCCTCATATTACAAATAGCTGATTTGATTCTAGGTGCCCTCTACTCTACTTTTGATTCCTTGTAAATTATTATTTATTTCAGTTACTATGTCCTTCATTTCTGACTAGTTTATTTTTATGTTTTATTTTAACTTCTCTTGAAGTTATCATTAAGTTCCTTGAGCATCCTTATAATCATTGTTTTGAACTCTATGTCTAGTAGTTTGCTTGCTTTCATTTCATTTAGTTCTTTTTCTGGATATTATTCTGTTCTTTCATTTGCAACATGTTTATTGTCTCTGCATTTTAGCTGCTTCCCTATGTTGTTTCTATGTATTAGATAGATTTACTATGTCTCATGGACTTGATAGAGTGGCGTTGTGTAGTAAGTGTCTTGTAGAGTCCAGTGGCTCAGCCTCCCCAGTCACCTGAGCTGGGCACTCCAGGTGCACCTGTGTGGGCTGTGTGCACTATCCTATTGTAGTTGAGCCTTGTTTGCTGTTGGCATCACTGGGAGGAATTGACCCAGGCCAGTTGGTTTCATGGATCATCAGAAACTATAGTGGAAGAGTTTCAGTTGTAGGTGCTGCCCCTATGGAGCAAGACTTGCTTCAGTGGGGCTTTGGTGCTCAGAGTCCATCCCTTGATGTGTTGCTCGTAGATGTAGTAGGGTTGTAATCCAGCATGGACAAATCTGACCACCAGGTGCACTGGCTCTGGGGACTCCTGGGAGGTGCAAAGTCAGCCACTGCCTGTGCCCTCCCCAGAGCCACCCAGCACGAACTACAAAGCAATCTTCAGATGGTTGCTAATTGTTTTGGACTTGGAGGTGCCCAGTAGAGGCCAACCTGTGAACCAAGGCAGGATGCCACTAGTGCCAGGTTTGGGACCATTTATTAAGAGTTATTGGGGCACTCTGAGGCCAGCTGTTGTTTGTTTGAGAGATTTTAAGAAAGTCTGAAGCATGAGGCAAGAGAGGCCAATTGTATGGGAAAGCCACTGGAAATGGCTTAAATGAGCCTGCAAGTAGGGAGGGGCAATTCTCAGGGAATCACCACAGTGAGGCAAAAATTATAAGCCAGGTTAATGGAGACTCAGATATGGCACCTGCCTGTTGGCTCTGTGATGAGAAGGCTCATTAAAAGAACAGTGGCCTCTGCCAGTACTTCTGTGTGGGAGAAAGCTGCTCCTCCAGCTCTCACCCTGATTTCAGACAAGTTAGTTCCTCCCTGAATATTCCTGTTTCCTTTCAAGCTGCTGCTCCAGCGCTGGAGCTCAGAGGGTGTGAGTAAGAGTGTGTCAGTGAGCAGGCCCTTTAAAAGCCATACCTTAGACTCCTACAACTTCCATGTCACCCAGTCACAATACTTATGGTTTTTACAGCCAGAAGTTGTGAGGACTTCTCTTCCCAGCACTGGAACCCTGGGCTGGGGGCCTGGTGTGGGACTGGGATCCCTTGCTCTTCAAGGAAACCTCTACAGTCAAGATATCCCTCCTGATTTTAAACTACCACACTTGGGTGTGGGACCAGCAGGGTCCATGATTCCACCCCATCTCTCTGCACCTCCTACTAGTCTCCATGTGCCTCTTCTTGAATTCCCTAGTTGTATTAGCTAGATTCCATATGGTTCTGAATGATGGTTCTGTAGTTTAGTTGTAATTCTGATGTGGTCATGGGAGGAGGTTAGTACTGCATTTACCTATACTGCCATTTTTTTTTAAAACATATATATTTGATTTCAGAGAAAAAGGGAGAAAGATAGAAACATCAATGATGAGGGAGAATCATTGATCAGTAAGGAGCCTCCTATACGCTCCTTACCGGGGACTGAGCCCATAACCAGGACAGGTGCCCTTGACTAAAATCGAACCTGGGACTATTCAGTCTGCAGGCTGATGCTCTATTGTTGACTGAAATTGAACCTGGTACTTTTTAAAAAATATATATTTTTATTGACTTCAGAGAGGTGAAAGAGGAGAGAAAGAAACATCAGAGGGAGAAATCAAGATGGCGGCATAGGTGAACACCTAAACTGCTGCCTTGCACAACAATTTCAAAACTATAACTAAAAGGCAGAACAGACATCATTCAGAACCACAGGAAAGCTGGCTGAGTGGAAATTCTACAACTAGAAGGAAAGAGAGGGGCTCACGGAGACTCAGAGGAGCTGCAAAAAGCTGAGGTACAGAGACACGTGCTTAGAGGGGATGGGGTGGAGTGCCTGGTTGGCTTCCTTAGGTGGGAGGGAGATGGAAACTCCCGACTGCATTGAACCCCACTTCTGACTGCACTGAATCCCAGTTCTGGGTGAGACTCATAGTGGGGAGTCTGGACTGTTGTGAAAAGGGAGGAGTGCAGGAAAACTTAGGGAAGCCATGAAAAACAGAGGTCTGGAGGTGCGCGAGAAAGTCAGCACACAGAGGGCTGACTGCTGATTGTACTGCTGGCTTTTACTAGCGGGAAGAAGACAGAAGCTCCCAACTGTACTGAAATCCAGGTCGGACTGCATTGAACCCCAGTTTCAGGTGAGACTCTGGGGATCCAGACTCATATGGGTCCTCGGAGTGCACAGAAACTCAGGGGAGCCGGAAAGGCAGAGATCTGGAGGCGCGCATGCCTGTGCACAGAGAAGGCTGTAGCAATTACCAAGGGACACTGATACCAGGGGTTGACGGGAGGCCAAGTCTGTCTGCTCGCCCTGAGACTCCCCCCCAATCCACGCCTAGCACAGAGGCTTTTGCAGTCTTGCAAGTCTTAAGGCAGAGTCCAGCACAGAAGTTCTCCTGGCGTTGACAAAGCTGATCCTCACAACCAATTAATTGGCTTGGAGGTCAATTCCCCCCAATAATACCAATAATAATGAAGACTTAACTACAACAAGGCTGTACACACAGTCCACAAAGGAATGTACCAATAGAGTCCACATTAGGTAACTTGGGAGGTGGAGCTACTGGGCCATATAGGACACCTAGCACACAAAGCTACTTTACCAACTTAGGAAAGCAGTGAAAATGCAGAGACAAAGGAACAGATCAGAAACAAAAGAAATGGAGGAAAACAAATGACAAACCTTAAAACCACAGTTATAAGGTTTTTCAAGAATTTGTTAGAAAAGATGGATAAATTTAGCGAAACCCAAGAGGAAATGAAAAGGACCAACTAGAAATTAAACATACACTGACTGAAATAAAAAATATTATACAGACACCTAACAGCAGACTAGAGGAATGCAAGAGTCAACGATTTGAAATACAAAGAAGCAGAAAACACTTAACTGGAAAAACAAAAAGAAAAAAAGAATCCAAAAACATGAAGATAGTGTGAGGATCCTCTAGGACAACTTCAAGCATACCAACATCAGAATTATGGGGGTGCCAGAAGAAGAGAGAGAGCAAGATACTGAAAACCTATCTGAAGAAATAATGACTGAAAATTTCCCACACCTGGTGAAAGAAATAGACTTACAAGTCCAGGAAGCACACAGAACCTCAAACAAAAGGAATCCAAAGAGGACCACACCAAGACACATCATAAATAAAATACCAAGAGCAAAAGACAAAGAGAGAATATTAAAAGCAGCAAGAGAAAAACAGTTAATTACCTACAAGAGAGCACCCATATGATTGTCAGCTGATTTCTCAACAGAAACTTTGTAGGCCAGACGGGAGTGGCAAGAAATATTCAAAGTGATGAATAGCAAGAATCTATAACCAAGAATACTCTACCCAGCAAAGCTATCATTCAGAATTGAAGGTCAGATAAAGAGCTTTGCAGGTAAGAAAAAGCTAAACCAGTATTATATGAAATGCTGAAAGGTATTCTTTAAGAAGAGGAAAAAGAAGAAAAAGGTAAAGGTAAAAATTATGAACCACAAATACATATCTATCAATAAGTGAATCTGAAAATCAAGTGCATAAAAAATCTGATTAACAGAATAAACTGGTGAATATAATAGAATTAGGGGCATAGAAAGGAAGTGGACTGACATTCTCAGGGGGAAAGGGGTGAGGGAAGTGCAGGGAAAGACTGGACAAAAATCATACACCTATGGATGAGGACAATGGGGGAGAGGTAAGGGCAGAGGGTGGGGTGGGTGCCGGGTGGAGGGGAGCTGTGGGGAGAAAAAAGAGGAACAATTGTAATAATCTGAACCAATAAAGATTTATAAAAATAAAATCTGAAGCAATGCAAGTAGACAATGGCATGTGCCTTCTTAGACTAGGGAGTTGCATATGCTAATTGTGGTGCCTGCCTCCTGGCTGCCCTGAGGACCAGACACACCTGCACAGAGCAAGCTGTCAACAGGAGCAGATGTCTGAGGTAGAGCAGGACAGGGGCACACAGATGAGAGCGTGTGGCAAAAGGACTCAGGACTTGGAATAGTCCTGGGGAAGTGGGTGTTTGTCAGCAAGTGGAAACCTCGACAGAATCCATAGTAAAGCAACACCTTCCTCAGCTGAAAAATACAACCTGTGTGGATGCTTTCAATTCTGGTCCTTGAAGGGAAGACCCTCCCCAGGTGACAATGAGCCACCAGGGGTCCAACTCTGGCATGCCCAAGGGTCAGGCAGGTAAGCTGAAGGAGGGGCAGGAATGGCCTGCACTGGTAGGGGTGGCAGCCAGGGAACCACTCCAAGTGGCTGCCCACAGTCACAGCCAGCACACTTCGTTTTTCCTGAGCAGCTAGAACCCAGAGTCTGGTGGGATGTCCAGCTTCTGAATGTTGGCTCAGTTTAAAAGAAGAAAAATACAGCTTGGGTCAAATACTTTGACAGCTAATAGCAGTCGAGGCCTGCACCTAATGGCCCAGTTCAGGAGCCAGGTGCGCTCAGGAAGCTCAACCCATGATGCCGAAGCTCTGCTCAGAAACAAGGTGCTGCTGACTCTGGGTATCAGGTCTTTCTGACTCAAAACTTATACAAAGATTTGTTGTCAATAAAGATAATTGTGGGAATGTGAAAAAGAAAAGAAAAGAAAAGAAACAGCAATGATGAGAGAGAATCATTGACTGGCTGCCTCCTCCATGCACCTCACTGGAGATCAAGCCCTCAACTCGTGCATGTGCCCTAACTGGGAGTGGAACAACAACCTCCTAGTTCATAGGTTGACGCTCAACCACTGAGACACATTGGCTGGGCTTGTTTGTTTTTAAAGTGATGGATGTACTAACTCTCTGGGGGTATTAATTTTTATTTTTATTTGAAGCTTTCTTCTGCTCTTACTGTCATCTATTTCTTTCTGTTTCTTTTTGTTTATCTTAGTCTCTGTCTTTCATGATGGAGGCTTTCCTCCAATGTCTGGTGATCCTTAATTGTCACTTTATATTTTAGAGTAATGCACAAAACCTAATTGGAAGTCCTGTGTACATAACTAGAGTTTATCAAGTGGAGGCTTTCACTGCTGGGTTTCTAATGGGGATTTTGTTGTTTTGTTAGGAAAAGCCCGAATATCACTAGTTTGCTTCTCCTGGAAAGTTCAGTTTCTTTTTTCTTTCTTTCTTTTTTGTTGTTGTTGTTGTTAATCTTCAGCCCAGGATTTTTTTTCATTGATATGTAGAGAGAGTGAAAAGAAAGGGAAGGAGAGAGAGAGAAGAGAAAAGAGAAGAGAGAAGAGGAACATTGATCTGAGAGAGACACATAGATTGGTTGCCTTCTGCATGCACCCCCTGACTGAGGCTGAGGATCAAATCTGCAACCCAGATACCTGCCCTTGACCGGGAATCAAACCCATGTCTCTTCAGTACATAGACCAATGTTCTAACCACTGAGTACACCAGCCAGGGCAAAGTTCAATTTCTTATGAGAAGAATCCTCTCATGTTCTTCCTCAGAGTAAGACACATTGCTTGCATTTGGGAATAGACTCAAGGAAGAGGACCTGAGGTCCCACTGTGGAGTTTCCCCATTTCTAGACTTTCTCTCACTCCTGTTTGGCTACTGTTCCAGTTGGGCTGGAAGCTAGGGCCTCACCAGTTCAGATTTCCCAAGGATTAAGCCTCCCTTTTCCTGTTTGGGTGAGGAATAACTGCTAGGCTATTGGGGCAAAGAATCTTTTCATCCCTGATCCTTACTCTGGTTCATTTTTCCATCATAGTCTGAATATTTTAGAGCTTTTGTGGGGGCAAGTCAGTTTGCTTTTCATGTATAACTCCCCTTGCTCTGCTAAGGTGATTATCATTCCTCCATCTGCTTTCCATCTTTTCAAAATGAATGGAACAAATGCCAATAAGCACATAAAAAGCTTCTCTATATCATTAATCATTAGGGAAATGCAAATCAAAACCACAATGAGATATCATTTCACACTTATTAGGATGGCTATTATAAAAAAACACACAATAAGTGTTGGGGTGGACATGGAGAAATTGGGACCCTTTTGTGAATTGTTGGTTGGAATGTAAAAATGGTACAGCTGTTGTGGAAAGTAGTTGATGGTTTCTCCAAAAGTTAAACATAGCCCTAGCTGGTGGCTCAGTGGTTAGACTGAAGGGTCAAAGGTTCAATTCTCAGTCAAGGGCACATACCTCTGTTGCAGGTTCAATCCCCAGCCCCCGTGGGGCATGAGTAGGAGGCAACCAATCAATGTGTCCCCCACCATCTCCTTTTCTCCTTCTTCTTCTTCTTCTTCTTCTTCTTCTTCTTCTTCTTCTTCTTCT
>JAAGEH010000125.1:3865947-3889254 GCA_011751065.1 Lasiurus cinereus | reverse complement strand
CTTCTTCTTCTTCTTCTTCTTCTTCTTCTTCTTCTTCTTCTTCTTCTTCCTCCTCCTCCTCCTCCTCCTCCTCCTCCTCCTCTTCCTCCTCTTCTTCCTCCTCTTCCTCCTCTTCCCTCCCCCCTTCCACTCTCTCTAAAAATAAATGAAAAAAATATCCTTATTCCTGGGATAAGGGTTAAAAAAAAGATAAAGATACTGTAGAATTATTGTTTGCCTCAGTGATTTCACTTCTTGGTATACACACAAAAGTTTTAAAAGTAGAGACTCAAATAAATATTTGTACACCAATGTTCATGACTTCATTTTTTACAATAGCCAAAAGGTGGAAACAACCAAAAATTTCCACTGGTGAATGAAAGAATTAACAAGATGTGATATATCTGTACAATGGAATATTATTTACAGCCTTAAAAAGGAATGAAATTCTGTCAATTATGTCCCAATAAAATTGAAAATTAAATACAATCTGATTTAGTAGGGGAAAAAAGGCATGAAATTCTGATATGGTACAATATGGATGAAGCCTGAAGACATTATGTTAAGAGAAATAAGCTAGATACAGTAAGACAAATATTATCTGATTCCATTTATATGAGGTCCTAGAGTAGTCAAAAACATAGAGACAAAAAGTGGAATAGTGATTACTATGGGCTGAGGGGAGGGAGGAATGGAGAGTGAGTGTTTAATGAGTACAGAGATTTACGTAGTCATAGAAGATGAATAAGTTCTGGGGATGGATGGTAATGATGGTTGTCCACAATATGGATAACTTAATGTCACTGAACTATACCATTAATAATGGTTAAAATGGTAAATTTTATGTTATGGATATTTTACTACAAGAAAAAGAGCTTAAAAAATGGAAATCTCTTGACTACTATGCTATCATTTCCTGTTCTCTTTGTTTATGTGAACATATTCATTTTTTTATTCTTTTACTGTCATTTTGGTATGGTTTCAGGAAAAAGAGGCAATAAATGTGTGTTGTCAGCCCACCACATATAACTAACTCTCCTCAAATATTTTTTCAATGCCTGCTACATGGATGGCTACATGGATGGCTACCTTCCACAACTACTTGCTTTTTTGCATCTTTATGGAGAATATAAATATGATTGGTTTCCATGTTAAAAAAAGTAGCAGGCACAATACTCTTTCTAAACTTGTGTGCTAGCAAACACAGTTTTGGCTCTGAGGTCACTAAAGCCTGGAGAAAATGGATTTGCTTCAATATTTAATATATTTGCTGTCGTTTTGGACTACAGCCCTAAGTTGCCATAGCAACGGACCAGAGCAGGAACTTCATTAGAGGAAGAGCTCATTGGGTTTTATCCATGTTATTCAATCAGGCATGAATGATGGGGTTGACCATCACATGGCACCCCTAAGATCTTTTTGATAAACTGTATAATTAGCTAAATCTAATAAGTCTTTGGAATGAGTAAACAACAACCTAAAATCTTGCTTCTTGCATCTTTATGAGTCATCCATAGTCAAAAAAGGTTTTCTTGGCATTTCCATGGTGGAACTATTCAAGGCAGTATTAGCAATAACATTTGAGCATCCCATTCATTAGCAAAGGGCAGGAAGGACACCAACATATTAATGATGGATAACAACTTACTGCTATTGGCATTTTCATAGAAGATGACTGCATAAGCTCGGTTATCAAATAAAGAAATTACCATAGTTAATTTTTAGGTCTTTGTCACAGGTGGGTGGGGAGCGCGCTCACACACACACACACACACACACATTCACACATTCACACTTGAAAAATAGCAGTTCCAATGCAATATGCAGTGAATCCATATTGCTAAAGGAATTCAGAATAGAGTGTGATTAGAATCAGGTGAGGGTGGAGGGGAGCGTGGTGGTAATTAATACCAAGGATAGCTTCCAGGAGGACAAGAGTTTTAAGTAGCGTTTTGGAAAAAGGAAGTCACATACTCTTGAGGAATGCAAACATATTTCTGATTTATTAAGATCTTAACATCATCCCAAATTCTCAGTTTGCTTTGATTCACTCTGACATTTCCCCCTTACCAGCCTTCCAGGAGGCATCAGGCAGAGCAACCCAGTAGAATCATATCCTAGTGAACTTAGTATTTATTTTCAAGTCTTTTTACCAACCCTGGAAATAATTCATTTTCCTCTTCCAAAGGGTAACTTTTGAGTTTAATGCTCCTATTTACAATGCTGGGGTATTTTATTGCAAATAAAATACAATATGTTGCTTCCCCCTTGAGACAATTGTGGTATAATCAAACATACAGATGAAATAAATAGTTTTTTTTTTTTTCGGGCGGAGGTGGGGGCGTTCCTAAAGCCCTGAGCATAGAACATACAATTAACAGAGAAGTATCAGAGATAACTCCTTGTGCTCTTAAAGAACAACAATAGAAGAAATGACAAAGACCATCAGTGATTAATTACCAAAAGAGTGAGAGATACTGGTGGTTCCAACCTGAGCTTCCCAGCCCCCAGTGGTCTTAAATAGCAGTAATGGGAGGAGACAGGAAGGGTGCCTGTGAGCTATTTTCAGTATTTCAAAAAGACCAAAAGAACTCATATTTACCAAAGATTAGATGTTAATTAAACTAAAACGTCAGGTTTCTTTGCTCTGGGCTGGAATTATATCAACTCACTATAGAAACAACAGTTACCCCATACTGCCTGGAAGCTCTGATTGGCAGTTACCCTTGTCTTTGATTAATAAAACATGAGGAAAATGAATGATTACTTGATGTATGTGTTTGGTTTGAAAGACAAAAAGATTTTAAAACATAGTTTGGGTGAAAAGATTGGAAATTAGAGAGATGGGCGAGAAGTGACTAGAAAAAGTTTAATGTATTTGGAGAGGGCAGAGAAGGCTTCCTGGAGGGCAGAGGGCTGACGCACCTAATCAGAGTTGTGAAAAATGTATGTTTATCTGTGCAGTGGCCTCCAAAGTCTGGTGTGCATCAGCAGCTCAGCTCCACCTGGAAACTCACTAGAAAGATAAATTCTGGAGCCTCACCTGCTGAATCAGAAACTCTGGGAAAGAGGCCTATCCATCTGTTTGTAACAGGACTTCTAGGGGATTCTGGTGTACATTATAGCATGAGAATATAGATTACTGGGAATCTATATTGTTATTCCCCAAAATTTCAGATACTGATGAAACAGGAGCTGATTCTAGGAGGTACCTGTATAGACTTAAGACAAAATGAAATCACTATTGAAAATGTTGTTTCCTTGCCAAAACTGGTTTGGCTCAGTGGATAGAGCATCGGCCTGTGGACTGGGGGTCCTGGGTTCGATTCCGGTCAAGGGCATGTATCTTGGTTGTGGGCACATCCCCAGTGGGAGGTGTGCAGGAGGCAGCTGATCAATGTCTTTCTTTCATCGATGTTTCTAACTCTCTATCCCTCTCCCTCTCTGTAAAAAAATCAATAAAATATATTTTTTTTAAAAAAGAAAATATTATTTTATTTTCCAATCTTTATGCCTTTTGATAACATCACACACACACACACACACACACACACACACACACACACACAGACTTAATTGGATTCTAGTAGATCTTTAACAAGAAACATTCAGTCTCTCTCTTTTTATTTTTTAAATTTAATAAATTTTTATTCAGATTATTTCAGTTATTCTTCTTTTTCCTCCCCATAGGGCCCCTCCACCTGGCTCCCACCCCTCCCTCTGTCCTTACTTTCCCACGCCATTGTCCTCATCTATAGGTATACGATTTTTGTCCAGTCTCTCCCTAGACCCCCCTCACCCCTTTCTTCCTGAAATTGTCAGTCCACTCCCTTTCTATGCTCCTGATTCTATTATATTTACCAATTTATTCTGTTCATCAGATTTTTTATTTTCTTGATTTTTAGATTCACTTGTTGATATGTATTTGTTGTTCATAATTTTTTTATCTTTTACCTTTTTCTTCTTCTTCCTCTTCTAAAAGAGTACCTTTCATATAATACTGGTTTGGTGTTGATGAACTCCTTTAGCTTTTTCTTATCTGTGAAGCTCTTTATCTGCCCTTCAACTCTGAATGACAGCTTTGCTGGACAGAGTATTCTTGGTTGTAGGTTCTGGCTATTCATCACATTGAATATTTTTTGCCACTCCCATCTGGCCTGCATCGTATCTGTTGAGAAATCAGCTGATAGTTGTATGGGTGCTCCCTTGTAGGTAATGAACTGTTTTTCTCTTGCTGCTTTTAATATTTTCTCTTTGTCTTTTGCTCTTGGTATTTTAATGATGATGTGTCTTGGTGTACTCCTCTTTGGATTCCTTTTATATGGGGTTCTGTGTGCTTCCTGGACTTGTAAGTCTATTTCTTTTACCAGATGTGGAAAGTTTTCAGTCATTATTTCTTGAAATAGGTTTTCAGTATCTTGCTGTCTCTCTTCTGGCACCCCCATAATTCTGATGTTGGTATGCTTGAAGCTGTCCCAGAGGCTCCTTACATTATCTTCACATTTTTGGATTCTTTTCTCTTCTTGCTTTTCCAGTTGAGTGTTTTCTGCTTCTTTATATTTCAAATTTTTGACTTGATTCTTGCCTTCCGCTAGTCTGCTGCTAGGTCTCTGTATAATATATTTTTTTTCAGTCAGTGTATGTTTAATTTCTATTTGGTCCTTTATCATCTCTAGGTGGATCTTTTGCATCTCTAGTTGGTCCTTTTGCATCTCCTCTTGGAACTTGATAAATTTATCCATCTTTTCTAGCATATTCTTGAAAAACCTTATAAGCGTGGTTTTGAACTCTATATCCAGTCGTTTTTTTCCCTCCATTTCTTTTGTTTGTGATCCCTTCCCTTGTCTCGGTATTTTCACTATGCTGGGAGAACTTCTGTGTTGGATTCAGCCTTATCATACCAGACTTGAAAAATCACAAAAGCCTCTCTTGAGCTTGGGATGGGTGGAGTCTCAGGGCTTAAGGGACCGCCTTGCCTTCCAGTTGGGCCCGCCCTCCACAGCCCCTGAGTCTCACGTGACTGGGTAATTGCTGAAGCAGTCCCTTGTGTGTGCGTGCTCTTGCAGTGCCTCTAGACTGCTGTCTTTCTGGCTCCCCTGTGCTCTGGGACCATATGAGTCTGGGTCCCTAGGGTTTCCCCAAAACTGGGGTTTAGTGAAGTTATAAGTGGCACAGTTGGGAGGGTCTGTCTCCTGCCCACTCGCAAAAGCCAGCTGCACAATCAGCAGCCATCCTTTGCGCGCAATGCAGTGCGTGTCACCAGACTTCTGATCTGTTGCAACTCCCCTAAATTTCCATGTACTTCTCCCTTTTCATAGTCCAAACTCCTCCCGTATGAGTTTTGGCTGGACCTGGGGTTTAGTGTCGTAGGATAAGGGGGTTCAATGCCGTTGAGAGTCTCTGTTTCCCTCCTGCCAGAGAAAGCCAGCCAGGTACTCTGGCACCCGCTCTCTCCACGCACGCGTCTCCGTACCTCAGCTTTTTGCAGCTCTTCTGGGTTTCTGTGAGCCCCTCTCTTTCCTTCTAGTTGTAGAATTTTCACTCAGCCAGCTTTCGTGTGGTTCTGGATGATGCCCGTTCTGTCCTTTAGTTGTAGTTTTGAAATTGTTGTGTGAGGCAGCAGTGTAGGTGTTTATCTATGCCTCCATCTTGGATTCTCCTGAAATATTAAAGTGCTGAGAGAAAATTACTGTAAACCTAGGATTGTATATGCATGCAAAAATATTTTTTAAAGGAGGGGGAAATAGCCTGGCTGGTGTGGCTTAGTTGGTTGGAGCATTGTCTCATATACACTGAAAAATTGTGGGTTCAATTTCTGATCTGGGTACATACCTAGGTTATAGATTTGACCACCATTTGGGGCACATATGGGAGGCAAAAACCTATCAATATTTTTCTCTCATATCAATGTTTCTCTCTTTTTCTCTCTCTTGATTTCTTTCTCTCATTCTCTCTCTTCCCCCCTTTCTCTCTCTAAAATGGATAAACATATCCTTGGGTGAGGATAAGAAAATAATAAAAATAAATAAATAAATAAATAAATAAATAGGAAAGAAAGACATTAGCAGACAAAATCTGAGGGAAATAATCACCAGCAGGCTATCACCCAAGGAAATTCCAAAAAATATACTTTAGGTAGAAGGAAGGTCTGAGATGCAAGAAAGAATGAAGAGCAAAGAAAGTGCTAAATATGTAGATGGATAAAAATAATTCTATAAGACAATATCTTTTTTTGTTTGTTTGTTAGTCTTCATTGAGGATATATTTTCCATTGGTTTTTAGAGAGAGTAGAGGGAAGGGAGGGAAGGGGAGAGAGAGAGAGAGAGAAACATCAATGTGAGAGGTACATCGATTGGTTGCCTCTTTCATGTGGGGTGACTGGGGCCAGGAATTGAACTTGTAACTTAGATCCATGTCCTGGACCAGAATCAAACCTGTGACCTTTTGGTGCGTGGGCTGATACTCTAACAACTGAGTCATACTGGCCAGGCAATGATGTCCTGTAAGATTAAAAAGAATGAAGATAAAACCAAAGTATATGTAAACAATGGCTCAAAATTTGGAGGAGGAAGTGACTAAGTTGAAGAGTTATAATACTTATTTTAGGGGGTGGGGCACAGGAGGATTGAGATCAATTTTGGGTTTTGACAAGCATCCAGGCTAACATTTCTAAGGTAGTTACTAAAAGAACAGAAACAGAATGGTTGCCATCTCTTCCCTATATGGTCTGCGGCTATAATGCTCCTGGACTCCTATGTCTTACTCAGGCCTATACTCTGGACTGTGGTGTACAAATAGGGAGCAATATTAAGGGTCTGCTCATGAAGGAGGAGTATTTTATCATTGACATTGTTTGGAATTGCAAGTCTATAGTAACAACAAAGCATACCATAATTGGTGGTTTTTATTATTGTGTTTTAACTTATTAACTCCCCCAACTTTATGGCACTGTTTCTAGATTCTTTTTGATAACTTTTTCCTCCCTATGCAAAGTCTGATTATTCAATTTCCAGATGTCTGGCTCTTTGCTTCTTTTCACTCATTCTTCTTTGGATCATTTCCCTGATCAATAGCATACTTTAGGACAGTGGCTCTAAAAGTATGGTCCACAGACCTCTAGGGTTCCCCCAAACTCATTCAGGGTATCCTCAAAGTCAAAACTAATTTTAGATTAATATGAAGACCATTATTTGCCATTTCACTGTGTCGATGTTTGAACTAATGGTGCAAAAGTAATGGTAACCTTAGCAGAAATCAAGGCAGTAGCACCACATTTTATTTGTGTTACTTGTGTTGCATACCAAAGCATGATAATCATCTCAGGAAATGCACTTGTGCTACTGCTAAGTTGTGAGGTAAATTAGCTGCTTTTTTTTCTCCCTAAAAATCACCATTTTTTCAAAATGAGTGACAGATGACTGTAAGAAAGATTTGTGCTAAAGAAAAACTGTGTCTTGTATATAGCCTATGCTTAGCTGATTCTGATTCTATGAAGCGATTTTACAACTGTAAATTGTAGGTAAATGATAGCAATGCAAAATAATTATTGTCTATAGACATGCAAATGAATTCTGCCTGGTGGAGGATACTCCTTCCCCGAGCCATTTTGTGCTATTTGCACATTCATTTCGACATTCTTTTATTCATTATAAATTTGTGCATCTTCGATTTCTCCTTTGAACTGATTAAAACATCTGCCCGGCTCCCTCATTAGGAGTTAAATATAATCTTTAACATTTGTTCATTTTGTATCTGTATGGGAGTTATAGTTTTATCTTTTAAAAATTATCTTTTAACAAAAGCGATAATTATTCCAATTGGAGTATGTGGCAGAAAATTTCTCAAAAATAATTGAAATGAGTGTGTTAAAGAAAATACTGACAGTATTTGTTACCAAAGATCAAATCCAAACTTTCAAGTGAAAATTAGAATATCTGCCACTATGAACTTTACAGCTTCCAAATACTTAAAAGAGTTATCTCATGCAATTGGTAGTGATATTAATGAATATGATTTTGTATAATAAAGTGTGACCACATTTTAAAGATCTGAATAACTCAGTGAGCTAGTATGTTCTGAAAGACAAATACATGATATTAAAAGGACATGGTTAAAAATAAATAAATAAAAGAACATGCATGGTTAAAAAAATCCATTCAAAGTGCGTGATAGATTAATAGATTTTAATATAACAAGTATGAGAAATTCATTGCTATGGTTTCAAATTCTACATGCATCTAATATTTAAGAAACTACCACTTGCTGAGTTTTAATGTAGTATCCAAGAAGAAAATTCAGTTATCTGAATAGTCTATTAAAATATTCTTTCCCAGAGGAGAAACCAAGATGGCGGCATAGGTGAGCACCTAAACTGCTGCCTTGCACAACAATTTAAAAACTACAACTAAAAGACACTATGGACATCATTCAGAACCACAGGAAAGTTGGCTGAGTGGAAATTAGACAAATAGAAGGAAAGAGAGGTGCTCATGGAGACTCAGAAGAACTGCAAAAAGCTGAGGTATGGAGATGCGCGCGTGGAGAGAACGAGTGGCGGAGTACCTGGCTGGCTTCCTCTGGCAGGAGGGAGACGGAGACTCCCAACTGCACTGAACCCCTTATCCTATGGCATTGAACCCCAGTTCCAGGAGAGACTCACAAGGGGGAGTCTGGACTGTGAAAAGGGAGGAGTGCATGAAAATTTAGGGTAGTTGCGAAAGGGCAGAGGTCTGGGGACATGTACACTACTGTGCGCAGAAGATGGACTGCTGATTGTGCCGCTGGCTTTCTCTAATGGGAGGGAGACAGAGCCTGTCTTCTAACCACACTGAACCCCAGTTTTGGGTGAGACCCTAAGGACCCAGACTCATATGGGTCCTGGAGCACAGGGGATCCGGAAAGGTAGAGGTCTAGAGGCACATGTGCGTGTGTGCACACAGAGGCTGCAACGATTACCAAGAGACAGTTGAAACCCAAGTGTAGGGCAGGGCTGACTGGAAGCCAAGGCCATCTGCTAAGCCCTGAGACTCCACTCCATCCAAGTTCAAAAAGAGGCTTTTGCAGTTTCGCAAGTCTTGTATCATAAGGCTGATTCCAACACAGAAGTTCTTCCGGCATAGTGAAAATCTGGAGACAAAGGAACAGATCACAAATGAAAGAAATGGAGGAAAACAAACAAATGGATATAGTGTTCAAAACCATGGTTTTAAGGTTTTTCAAGAATTTCCTAGAAAAGATGGATAAATTTAGCAAGACCCAAGAGGAGATGAAAAAGTACCAACTAGAAATTAAACATATGCTGACTGAAATAAAAAATATTATACAGACACCTAACAGCAAACTAGAGGAAGACAAGAATCAAGGCAAAAATTTGAAATATAAACAAGCAGAAAACACTTACTCGAAAAGCAAGAAGAAAAAAGAATCCCAAAATGTGAAGATAGTGTAAGGAGCCTCTGAGACAACTTCAAACATACTAATATCAGAATTATGGGGGTGCCAGAAGAAGAGAGAGAGCAAGATACTGAAAACTTAATGAAGAAATAATGACTAAAAACTTCCCACATCTGGTGAAAGAAATAAAGTTACAAGTCCAAGAAGCACACAGAACCCCAAATAAAAGGAATCCAAAGAGGACTACACCAAGACACATCATAATTAAAATACCAAGAGCAAAGGACAAAGAGAGACTATTAAAAGAAGCAAGAGAAATTACCTACAAGAGACCACCCATAGGATTGTCAACTGATTTCTCAACAGAAACTATGTAGGCCAGACGGGAGTGGCAAGAAATATTCAAAGTGATGATGAGCAAGAACCTACAACCAAGATTACTCTACCCAGCAAAGCTATCATTCAGAATTGAAGGGCAGGTAAAGAGCTTCACAGATAAGAAAAAACTAATGAGTTCATCAACACCAAACCAGTATTATATGAAATGCTGAAAGGTACTCTTTAAGAAGAGGAAGAAGAAAAAGGTAAAGATAAAAATTATGAACCACAAATACATATCTATCAACAAGTGAATCTAAAAATTAAATGAATTAAAAATCTGATTAACAATAAACTGTTGAATATAATAGAATCAGGAGCATAGAAAGGGAGTGGACTGACAATTCTCAGAGGGAAAGGGGTGAGGGGGGTACAGGGAGAGACTGGACAAAAATCAAACAGCTATTGATGAGAACAATGCTGGGGGAGGTGAAGGTAGAGGGATGGGTGGGAGCTGGGTGGAGGGGATCTATGGGGGAAAAAAAGAAAAACAAATGTGATAATATGAACAATAAAGGTTTATTAAAGAAAAAAATATTCTTTCCCTTTTCTGACTACTTCATATTTGTGTGATTGTATTTTCTTCATATACTTCAAACAACAAATCAGAATAGATTTAATGCAAAAGTAGATATAAGAACTGAGTTATCCTCTATCAAGCCAGACATTAAAGAGATTTGCATAAATGTAAAACAATGCCACTGTTCTCATTAATTTTTTGTGTTTGTTTTAACCTTTTTCAAAACTGTTCCAAAAGAATGGAAGAGGAAGGAAGATTTCCAAGCTCATTTTACAAGACCAATATTACCCAGATTCCCAAACCAGACAAAGACTATACAGGAAAGAAAACAGCCCAGCTGGTGTGGCTCAGTGGTTGAGCATTGACATATGAAACAAGAGGTTATGGCTCATTTCCTGGACAGGGCACGTGCCTAGGTTGTGGGTTTGATCCCCAGTGTGAGATAGGCAAGAGTCAGCCAATCAATGATTTTCATGGTTGATGTTTCTATCTATCTCTACCTCTCCCTTCCTCTCTGAAATCAATAAAAAATGTTTAAAAATTTTAAAAAAGAAAACAATAGGCCAATATCCCTGATAAACATACATGCAAAAATAGTAGCAAAATGAATTCAGCAATACATTAAAAAGATCATACACCATGATCAAGTGAGATTTATGTAATTGTGATGCAAGGTTGGTTCAATATCTGCAAATCAATTAACACAATACACCACATAAACAAAATAAATGATAAAAATCATAAAATCATATCAATAGATGCAGAAACATTCAGCATCTATTTATGATAAAAACTCTCAAAAAAGTGGGAAAAGAGGGAATATACCTCAACATAATAGATGTGATAAATACCTGTAACAACCAGGATGCAAATCCCCTTCTGTCTTGCTTTATAGCCAGAGGCTTTAATCAGGAGTTCATGTCATCTCTTGATTCTGAGTGATCATGGCCAAGTCTCCTAATTTTCTAGGGTTTCAGTTTCCCACTGTATAAAACAAATGAAGTTAGATGGAATTTCATCCATCATGGTGAGGTCTTCAGCTCTGTGTAGAACATTCTTTTGCCTTTAAGAGATTCCTAGTCTGGGAGATCCCTAATGTCTGGTTAAGCTGTTTGTAATTTTCACTATGAGTCCTGGGGTTTGAATAGCTTTGTGTTGGAAGTGAAGAAGCTCAAGAAAAAGATGAGAGGCTGCCAGTTCATTATGGTGGAGAGGTAAAATATTAATCCCGTAGTTAATTCATCTGGCCACTGAATCCTAGAGGCCTGAAACCGGAAGCTCCTACTGCCAGAGGATTTTACCCCTACTACTTCCCAATTCAGAAATTGCTTTCAGCTAACATTACCTCTGCTTTCTGAGCACAAGCCAGGCTATTGTGCTAGAAATAATGTGTTAGTCTTATTGGAGTGGCTTGTGTTGCCATAGTTACTATTTGGGTTCTGCACACCTAAAATTTCAAGTATTTATCAGGCAAAAAGAGTTTGCTGATTTTCTGTTTTCTCTTTGAAAAATCAGATTGGAGAGGAAGCAGATTTTATATCTTGTTAAATGTGTCTGTTCTGGGTGGATACTGTCATACCCAGTATTACAGAGTATTAACTTTCCAATGGTGAAAAGTGGGCTTGGCCACGACCTTGAAAAATGCAGTTATCAGCATCCTGCTGAGGACCCACAATCACTGCTTGATGATGGATGGAAAGGTAGGTTGTCATTGCCAGTTGTGCAGCTCAGGAAATTGAATGACACAGCTGGTTATTTATGACTGAGCAACACAGAGCTCCTTAGTATGTTTTCTAGTTGCTGCCACTCTGTACATAGTCACTTGTCACCTAGTGCTGAGGCTGGGTCAGAAGTTTGCACAGAGATGGGAAGGGGAGGTGAATGTAAATTAGTATGGGCAAAAAGAGCAAATCTGGCCACCTGGCACACATAAGCAACTAGAAGTACAACACATGAAGAATCTGCTTTTGCAGCCATGTCTGTTTGTTCTGCCTGTTTGCTTGCCTGGTTTTCAAACTCTGCATCAGTCCACATTTGGGCCCAGAAGTAGTGCCCTTTGCCTGGTCATCAAGAGCCAGATTGGTCTTTATGTGACTGTCTCTTAGGAGTCCAAAACTATGCCACATGGCTGGAAGCTGTGTTTACAAGCTTTTCATCCTTCTTCCTTAACTTGTGGTTGCTATGGTTTCCTTTGCCTGCTGGGCCTGGCCTTTTTAAGGGGACAAGCTGTCCACTCAACCAAAAGCCAGAGGCACAGTTCTGCCAGCATTGGCTTTTGGCCACAGGCCCAGCCATATCTCATCACCTGCACATTGTGAGCCCTAAACCTCCCTGCTTGTGGGGCTGACTGGGATTTTTGCCTGTGCACCAGCACATTGTGGGGTCTACTACCTTACTGCTGTCTCAGGACCTTCCACATTAGCCTCGTTTTTTTTTTTGTTTTTTACTTTTCAGTAGTTTGAATTTTACTTTGCAGAGCTCTTTCCTCCTCTGTAAACATCAGAGTTACCTACTTATATTCAGGACTCATTTAACACATTTGTTGCTGCAGGCCCAGCATCTATTCTCCTCTTCAGGTAATAGCATTTTGTCTTTTGGGGAACCACTCCACTTGCTCAACTCAGTTTATAGGTTTCTAATGGGGCTCATTCCAGTCTTCTTATTCCAGGGCCTGGCCAACCTAAATATTATTATCTCTCTGCTTCAATCATTGGTCCAGGGATAAATACATAATTAAACCTGGTAAATAAAGATTAATTCTGGAAATTTTGCAGCAGAGAATTTTTTGCTCTGTGGTTGTTCAGGGTGTTGGATGTAATCCTGATGTACTGAGGGAGAGATACTATTTAAGGAGTAGAAACAATGCAGATAAGAACAGAATTAGGAGAAACCAAGATGGTGGCATAGGTAAACACCTAAACTGCTGCCTTACACAACAATTTCAAAACTACAACTAAAAGACAAAACCAACATCATCCAGAATCACAGGAAGGCTGGCTGAATGGAAATTCTATAAATAGAAGGAAAGAGAAAAGCACACTGAGACTCAGAAGAGCTGCAGAAGACAGAGGTATGGAGGCACACTCGCAGAGAGGGCTGGCAACTGATTACATAACTGGCTTTCTCAATCAGGAGGGAGACAACAGCTTCTGACAACTCTGAACTCCAGCTCAGGGTGAGACTCTGGGGACCCAGACTCATTTGGTGAAAAACTGGGCTGTCTGGCAGTGGGTGAAATTCGAGGGTGGCTTTCTTTCAGAGGTGCGTGCAACAATTACTGCAGGACACTGAGACCCAGAGGCCTCTTAGGGCAGGGATGACAGGAAGCCATTGCTATCTGCTCTGCCCTGAAACTCCACCCCATCCAAGCTGAGTACAGAGGCTTTTGCAAGTCTTGTCTCATAAGGGTGTCTCCAGTACAGAAGTTCTCCCAGCATAGACACAGCTGATTCCCACAGCCAATTGGCCGGAATGTCAATTCCTCCCAGTGATACCAACAATAATCAAGGCTTAACTACAACAAGACTGTGCACACAGCCCACAAAGGGGTGTACCAAGAGTATGTACATCAGGTAACTGGGGAGGCTGAGCCACTGGGTCCTATAGGACACCTAGCACACAAAGCCACTCTGTCAACTAAGGGATGCAGCCAAAATGTGGAGACAAAGAAACAGGTCACAAATGACAGAAATGGAAGAAAGCAAACTACTGGATATAGAGTTCAAAACCATGGTTATAAGGCTTTTCAAGAATTTTCTAGAAAAGGCCGATAAATTTAACAGGACACTCAAGGATATGAAAAAGGACCAACTAGAAAATTAAGCATACACTGACTGAAATAAAAAATAATATATAGAGATCCAACAGCAGACTAGAGGATCATAAGAATCAAGTCAAAGATTTGAAATACAAAGAACAAAAAACTCAACCAGAAAAGCAAAAAGAAAAAAGATAGAGTAAGGAGCCTTTGGGACAACTTCAAGCGTACCAACATCAGAATTATGGGGATGCCAGAAGAAAAGAGAGAGCAAGATACTGAAAGCCTATTTGAAGAAATAATGACTGAAAACTTCCCACGTCTGGTGAAAGAAATACACTTACAAGTCCAGGAAGCACACAGAACCCCAAACAAAAGGAATGCAAAGATGATCACACCAAGACACATCGTAATTAAAATGTCAAGAGCAAAAGACAGAGAGAATATTAAAAGCAGCAAGAGAAAAACAGTTAGTTACCTATAAGGGAGCACCCATATGACTATTGGCTGATTTCTCAATAGAAACTATGCAGGCCAGATGGGGAGTGGCAAGAAATATTCAAAGTGATGAATAGCAAGAACCTACAACCAAGAATACTTTACCCAGCAAAGCTATCATTCAGAATTGAAGGTCAGATAAAGAGCTTCACAGATAAGAAAAAACTAAAGGAGTTCATCAACACCAAATTAGTATTATATGACATGCTGAAAAATATTCTTTAAGAAGAGGTAGAAGAAGAAAAAGGTAAAGATAAAAATTATGAACAACAAATAACGTATCTATTAACAAGTGAATCTAAAAATCAAATGAATAAAGAAGTCTGATGAACAAAATAAACTGGTGAATATAATAGAATCAGGGGCATACATAGAAAGGGAGTGGACTGACAATTCCCAGGGGGGATGGGAGTGGTGTAGGGTAGGAGGTACGGAAAGAGACTGGACAAAAATCGTACACCAGTGGGCAGGATAAGGGCAGAAGATGGGGTGGGAACTGGATGGAGGGGAGCTATGGGGGAAAAAGAGGAACAACTGTAATAATTTGAACAATAAAGATGAGAAACACCACAAGATCTCACTCATTTGTGGGTAATAAAGAACATTATAAACTGATGAACAAAAAGATAGATACAGAGGCAGTAAAGTATCAAACAGACTGTCAAATTACAGCAAGAAGGTTAGGGAAAGGTTAGGGAAAGAGATCAACCAAAGGACTTGTATGCATGCATATAAGCATAACCAATGAACATAAGACACTGGGGGGCGGTTAGGGTATGCCTGGGGGGGCAATAGGAAGATATGTATACATGTAATACATTAATAAAAAAAAGTTAAAAAAGATAATAAATGTAAGATGATATTAAAAAATAATAAAAAATAAAATTAACTTACAAAAAACAAAACAGAATTAACAGGTCAAGAGAAAGCCTGTGGTAACTAAGTGACATTATTTGCATGCCTTTACTGTAGTCCAAATACTTGAGTAAGAATAAATCCTTTTTATGCAAATGCCTGTTTGAGTTGTGTTTTCTGTCACTAGCAACTGAAAGAGTCTGACATATCCCTATTCACGAAGACACTGAAGCTCCCAGAAGTGAAATAACTTATCTAGGATAACTAGCTATGGCGATTTGACCCCATTTCTCTTGGCTCTAAAGATTATCTCTCTTCCATTATCCCACGCTGACTTTGAATAGTAACCTTACATTTGTGACACATTTCACAGTAGGCAGAGAACTTTTACATAACTTACATCACACACCAATTCACTGCTCTTACCATGTGTTCCCAGCACAGGGCTATTATTATTGTTATAAAAGTATTATCATTCCCATTTTCCAGATGAGGTTGTTGAGGATTGGTTACACGTGCACTTAGCTAGTGGCAAAACAGCTGATTTCATATTCATTCCATTCTTCTCAATTACTTCCTGAATATGCCATGAAGAGAGATTGCCTCAGCTGGAGTCCTCTTGTCCTTTACTTTTTCCCAAGGAGCCTTGACCACTTCATACCTGGGAGGTAGTTGCCTTTGGAGGAGGCCTGACAAGTTGGAAATGGCATGCAGTTTGGGGATTAAACAGACCCAAGTTTGGATCTTGTTTCCACCACTCACTGACTCTGTAACCATGGGCAAGTCAGTTGAGTTATTTAAACTCTATTTTCTTCTGTAAAACCTATATGTCAGGAAGAATATTAACCTTGCATGATTTTTGTGAGAATTAAGTCAATGCGCATGAGCAGTAATAATAATAATAACAATGAATTGAGTGTTTACTATGTTATTTATTATTATTATCTCTATATTCCATATGAAAAAACTGAGGCACAAAAAAGTCAAGTGACTTGCCCAGGAAACAGCAGTATTTAACCCAAACATGCTGGTTAAGAGCCCTTAATCACAATTGAGCTTAGCACAGATAAGTGTTTAAACAATAGGAAACTCTTTCTTTATTTCCTTTTTCTTTGAAAAGCTCAGTATCTAGTGTTCAGGACAGAATTGAAGCAGTGGAAATAGGGTAAAAGAGGGTTATGTCCAGGTGGCACAGATCAGAGTAGAGTTGAAGACTGTATCAGGCAGGTAATGAAGGTCAGAGCATCTTTGTGGACCAGAGACCAAGTTGGGGCATAGATGCCAATGAAGGAGGGCCCAGCAAGACAGGTGGACTCAGGAATTAGAGATGCACAGGACCAGAGAAAACACACTAGGGGACGACTTAGTGACTCAGAAGGCTCTATATCTCAGGCCCAGAGCTTTGCTGTTAAGCCATAAACCCACTGAGGAGTGGTTCATTGGGACTCTGCAAAAGAAGGGTTTAGGATTAGGGGAAATGGCAGCTTCTGTCAGGCATCTATGTCTTGACATTGACTAAGTCTTCATGGTAATAATCTTGATTCATTCATTCAATATATCTTTGTAACCTGATGGAGGAAAGTCTTATTTTCTTAGTAGTAGATTCTCCCATCTCTTGGCACCCTACTCTACCACCTTCCTTTCAGGAGACCCATGTAGGTGGTTGAACACTTTGATCAGCTGCTTCGGGTGGAGGTGAAGAGCTCAAAGCTTTAAGCTTGAGGAACAACAGATAGAGAATTCTATTCCTAACCAGCCACCAGGCTGTTATTTGGCTGAGTGGGTTGGCCAATTCTAAGGCCGAGAATTGACAATAGAGCAAAATTTTTAGAGGGTGAGATAAAGGAAGAGGAAGAGGAAGGGAAAAATGAAGTAGTTAGTCTATAGGAGAGAGGACTTTGAAGGAAAAGAGACATATTTAAAGGAACTTTTATGAAGTATTGCCATATTATATTTAACATAAACTTTCCTTTCTGTATCCCTAAGAATTTTTCAGTAAAATAGACATTCCTTATTAATGGGTTGTGGAGTTTAATCTCTTTTGAGAATGCATTGAAAGGCTGAGTCTCAATTCAAGGTGGGCATGTGATGAACAAAAGTTGCCCAGCAGGATCTTGCCACATCTGGGTCACATTTTTGTAGCATGTACTATGTGCTAGGCACAATGCCAGGCATTAGGGTTACTAAGACAACTAGACATAGTTTCAGCTCTTAAGGATCATATAGTCTTTTAGCAAGGCATTTGAAAACAGATTACAGTGGAAGACCTTTGATTTGGGAGTCCAAACATTAGAGTTGTTTTAAAAGGATATTAAATGGGAGTTCCATTATTAACTTTTTGAGGAAACTTCGTATTGTCTTTCACAGTGGCTGCACCAATCTCCATTCCCACCAGCAGTGCAAGAGGGTTCCCTTTTCTCTACATCCTAGCCAGCACTTGTCATTTGTTGATTTGTTGATGGTAGCCATTCTGACAGGTGTGAGATGGTATCTCATTGTTGTTTTGATTTGCATCTCTTGGATGCTTAGTGACTTTGAGCATGTCCAGAGACAAATGGTGGTGGTGGTGGTGGGGTGGGGTGGGGAAGGGTTAGAGAGCAACCAAAGGACTGGTATGTATGCCTATTAGCATAACCCATGGACACAGATACTGAGACAGTGGGAGCTTGCCCGGGGTGGGAATGGTGGGGTGGGGGGGGGGGGATGAATTGGGGGAAAAGGAGACATATCTAAAACTTTAGATAATAAAAAAAGGGATATTAAAAATTATCACTCACTTAAAGACAGACATACAGACTAATGGAATAAAGAATAGAAAGAAACCCTAACATATATTGTCAAATGATTTTCACCTAGAATGCAAATACCCTTCATTGGGAAAAGGCCAGTCTTTCAACAAATAGTTTTGAGAAAACTGGAAATTGGACTCTTACCTTATACCATATATAAAAATTATGTTACAATGGGGGTCAACGATCTAAATATAAGAGCTAAATAGTATAAAACATAGGGGAAAAGTTTCATGACATTGGATTTGGCATTGATTTCTTGATATGACACCAAAAGCCCAGGAAACAAACAAACAAAACAAAATAGATAAATTGAACTACATTAAAATAAAATAAAAACTTTTGTGCATCAAAGGACACAATTAGCAGAGTGAAAAGGGAGAAAATATTTGCAAATCATATATATATGAGTTAACATCCAGCATATATAAAGAACTCCTACAACTCAACAGCAGCAACAACGAAAAAACAACCTGATTTAAAAATAGGCAATGACTTGATAGACATTTCCTTTTCTTCTTTTTTTAAAAATATTTATTTATTTAATTATTTTACAGAGAGGAAGGGAGAGGGATAGAGAATTAGAAACATCCATGAGAGAGAAACATTGATCAGCTGCCTTCTGAACACCCCCTATTGGAGATGTACCTGCAATCGTAGGCCAGTGCTCCATCCACTGAGCCAAATCGGTTAGGGCAATAGACATTTTCTTCAGTGACAAAAACAAATGGCCAATAAGCGCAAGAAAAGAACCTCACCATTATAAATCGCTAGAGAAATGTTGACCAAAATGGTGATAAGATACCACTTGATACTCATTAGAATGACTACTATCAAAAAAGAAAATCGCCCGGCTAGTGTGTCTCAGTAATTGAGCGTTGACCTATGAATCAGGAGATCATGGTTCTATCCCAGTCAGGGCACCCAGGGTTGCGGGCTTGATCCCTAGTAGGGGGTGTATAGGAGGCATCCAGTCAATGGTCCTCTCATCATTGATGTTTCTATCTCTCTCCCCCTCTCTCATCCTCTCTGAAATAAATAAAAAATATATTAAAAAATAAAATAACAATGTTGACAAGAATGTGGAAAAATTAGAACCTTTGTACACTGTTGGTGGGAATGGAAAATAGTGAAGCCACTGTGAGTAATAGTATGCAGTTCCTCAAAAAAGTAAAAATAGAATTACTGTTTCATCTAGCAATTACATTTCTGGATATATATACACACAAGAATTGAAAGCAGGGACTTGGAGGATAGTGAAGGAGGAATCCAAGATGGCGGCATAGGTAAACACCTACACTGCTGCCTCGCACAACAATTTCAAAACTACAACTAAAAGACAGAACAGACATCATCCAGAACCACAGGAAAGCTGGCGGAGTGTAAGTTCTACAGCTAGAAGGAAAGAGAGGGGCTCACGGAGACCCAGAGGAGCTGCAAAAAGCCAAGGTACTGAGACGCGCGCTGCGAGAGCGGGTGTCGGAGTACCGGGCTGGCTTTCTCTGGCGGGAGGGAAACGGAGACTCCCAACGGCATTGAACCCCTTATTTTATGACACTAAACCCCAGATCCAGCGAAACTCATATGGGGGGAGTTTGTACTGTGAAAAGGGAGAGGTGCATGGAAATTTAGGGGAGTCGCAGAAGATCAGGTCTGGTCTCGCACGCGGACGGTGCTGCACGCAGGACAGATTGCTGATTGTGCCGCTGGCTTTCGCGAGTGGGCAGGAGACAGACCCTCTGAACTGTGCCACTTCTGACTCCACTAAGCCCCTGTTTCGGGCGAAACCCTGGGGACCTAGACTCCTGTGGTCCTAATGCTCAGGGGAGCCGGAAAGGTAGCGGTTAGAGGCACTGCGGGTGCATGCGCACAGGGACCGCTCCAGCCATTACTTAGTCACGTGAGACTCAGGGGCCGTGGAGGGCGGGGCCGACTGGAAGGCAAGGCGGTCCCTTAAGCCCTGAGACTCCACCCCTCCCAAGCTGAACAGAGGTTTCTTCGGTTTTGCATCTGGTATCATAAGGCTGAATCCAACACAGAAGTTTCCCCGGCATAGTGAAAATGCCGAGACAAGGGAAGGAATCACAAACAAAAGAAATGGAGAAAAAAAAACGACTGGATATAGAGTTCAAAACCACGCTTGTAAGGTTTTTCAAGAATATGCTAGAAAAATTTGATAAATTTGGTGAGACCCAAGAGGAGATGAAAAAGGACCAACTAGCGATACAAAAGAGCCAACTAGAGATGGAAAAGGTCCTACTAAAGATGATAAAGGACCAAATAGAAATTAAACATACACTGACTGAAATAAAAAATATTATACAGAGTCCTAACAGCAGACTAGAGAAAGGCAAGAATCAAGTAAAAAATTTGAAATATAAAGAAGCAGACAACATTCAACTGGAAAAGCAAGAAGAGAAAAGAATCCAAAAATGTGAACATAATGTAAGGAGACTCTGGGACAGCTTTCAGGGTACCAACATCAGAATTGTGGGGGTGCCAGAAGAAGAGAGAGAGCAAGATACTGAAAACCTGTTTAAAGAAATAATGACTGAAAACTTCCCACATCTGGTAAAAGAAATAGACTTACAAGTCGAGGAAGCACACAGAACCCCAAAGAAAAGGAACCCAAAGAGGACTACACCAAGACACATCATAATTAAAATGCCAAGAGCAAAAGAGAAAGAGAGAATATTAAAAGCAGCAAGAGAAAAACAGTTTATTACCTACAAGGGAGCACCCATACGACTGTCAGCTGATTTCTCAACAGAAACAATGCAGGCCAGACGGGAGTGGCAAGAAATATTCAACGTGATGAATAGCAAGAACCTACAACCAAGAATAATCTATCCAGCAAAGCTAACATTCAGAATTGAAGGGCAGATAAAGAGCTTCACAGATAAGAAAAAGCTAAAGGAGTTCATCAACTCCAAACCAGTATTATATGAAATGCTGAAAGGTACTCTTTTAGAAGAGGAAGAAGAAAAAGGTAAAAGCCAAAAAATTATGAACAACAAATACATATCTATCAACAAGTGAATCTAAAAATTAAGTGAATTAAAAATTTGATCAACAGAATAATCTGGTGAATATAATAGAATCAGGAGCACAGAAAGGGAGTGGACTGATAATTCTCAGCGGGGAAGGGGTGAGGGGTGTACAGGGAGAGACTGGACAAAAATCATACACCTATGGATGAGATCAATGGGAGGGAGCTAAGGACAGAGGGAGGAGTGGGAGCTGGGTGGAGGGGTGCTATGGAGGGGAAAAAAGAGAAACAAATGTAATAATCTGAATAATAAAGATTTAATTAAAAAAAAAGAAAGCAGGGACTTGAACAAGTATTTATAAACCAAAACTCATAACAGCATTATTCACAATAGCCAAAATGTAGAAGCAACCTAAATGTCCACCAATAGATGAATGGAGAAACCAAAATGTGTTATGTACATACCCTGGATTATTATTATTATTATTTTTTTGCTTTAAACAATGAAATTCTGCTCTGACTGGTTTGGCTCAGTGGATAGAGCATCGGCCTGTGGATTGAAGGGTCCCAGGTTCGATTCTGGTCAAGGGCATGTTTCTTGGTTGCAGGCACATCTCCAATAGGGCGTGTGCAGGAAGCAGCTGATAGATGTTTCTCTCTCATCGATATTTCTAACTCTCTATCCCTCTCCCTTCCTCTCTGTAAAAAAAAAAAAAAAAAAAAAAAAAAAGGAAAAGTGAAATTCAGACACATGCTACTATATGGTTGAATGTTGAAGACATTAGGTTAAGTACTAGTCATAAAAGGTACTAGTCATAAAAGGATTGTATGATTCCACTTATATGAGAATCCTAGAGTAGTCAAAATTAGAGAGTGGGAGTAGAATAGAGGTTACCAGGAGCTGGGAAATTTATGAGATGATGAAAATGTTCCTGTGATAGATGATGGAGATGGTTGCACAAGAGTGTTAATATAGTTAATGTTGCTGAACTGTACACTTAAAAATGGTCAAGATGACAAATCTTATATGCATTTTACTACAATAACACAAGATGGCTGCACCCACAGTGGAGGTGGGGTTTCCATAACAGAAGATGGCTGCACCCACAGTGGAGGTTGAGTTGCCATAATGGGCCTTAATGAGCAATCAGCAGGGACCTGAGGCTGTGCTCCCTCTCCTCCTGCCCCCGTGAGGCTTGACAGGGACCTCATGCTGTGCCCCTGACCCTGGCGCCAGGCCAGGGGACCTCAGGCTGTACCCTTCACCCAGCAGGGCTTGACGGAGGACCTCAGGCCACGTCTCCTGCCCTGGAGCCAAGCCGGGGGACCTCAGGTTGTGCCCCTCACCTTGGTGCCAGGCCAGGGGACCTGAGGCTGTGCCTCCCACCTGGTGAGGCTTGACTAGAGTGGGACCGGCTGGGTCTGGATCTAGCCCAATGGGGAGGGGCGTGGCCAGGTCTGGGTCTTGTGCAATTTTGAGGTGCATGTGGGTGGGAGGGGACTTGACTCTGGGTCTCTTGGTGCATCCCAGACTCTGACAAGAGGAAGATTTTCATATACATTTTACTAATTTTCTTTCATCTCTGATACTTCTAATATAGAGAAAGGGCAAATAGCAATATTAAAATATTTCTTCTAATTAACCTCCTTTTATTTATTTATTTATTTATTTATAATTTAATAAATCTTTATTGTTTAGATTATTAAAATTGTTCCTCCTTTTTCCCCCCATAGCTCCCCTCCACCTAGTTCCCACACCATCCTCTGCCCTTACCTCACCCCCATTGTCCTCATCCATAGGTGTACGATTTTTGTCCAATCTCTTCCTGCACCCCTTCACCTCTTACCTCCTGAGAACTGGCAGTCCACTCCCTTTCTATGCTCCTGATTCTATTATATTCACCAGTTTATTCTGTTCATTAGATTTTTAATTCACTTGATTTTTAGATTCACTTGTTGATAGATATGTATTTGTTGTTCATAATTTTTATCTTTACCTTTTTCTTCTTCCTCTTCTTTTTTTTCATTTTGTTATTTGTTCTATTTTTATTTTTTTAATTTTTTTGCTTAAGTGAAGTTTTATTTATTATTATTATTATTATTATTTTTAATTTTTATTAATTTTTTATACGTATCTCCCCATTGCCCC